>JABUQX010080699.1:0-12500 GCA_015478945.1 Trachelipus rathkii
AGAGAGAGATGAGGAATGGGCGGCATAGGCACCGGCAATACATAGTCCCAGGTCATCAACATAGATAGAAAAGTTGACCATCGCTGGGATAGAAGTAACGCTGTCATTAAATACCAGATCAAATAATAATACATTTAGAACACCGCCCAGCGGAACGCCTTCATTCCGAATAAAGTGGTGAGATAGAACAGAAAAGCACATAACCTTGATGGATGTGTCTGACAGAAAGGCATTTAATAAAGAAGTGGAACGGTTTCCCCTCAGAAACAGAGCGAGTAGAGTTTAAGGAGTACCCCAGTTCTCCAAGTTGTGTCATGGGCTTTCTCAAGGTCAAAAAAGACACCAAGAACCATCCCACCAGTTGAGAAGCTTTCCCGGATGTATGATCCAGTATATATATATATATATATATATATAATATATATATATATATATATATATATTTATATTTAAATATTATTTATATATATACTGTATATATATATATATATATATATAATATATATATATATATATATATATATATATATATATATATATATATATATATATATATATATATATTTTTTTTTTTTTTTTTTTTATTTTTTTTTTTTTTTTTTTTTTTTTTTGAGTGGATGTACAGGGACCTCCACAGCACACAAGAATGCGGCTATACCGTGTTAGTAAACTAACGACAGGGGAAATCCCTAACGGAACGAAAGAGGAACAAGGCTGAGATGGTTAGATCTTACACAAGATGTTCAGTTCCAATAGGAAGGCAAAAACGCGATCACTACGAAAGTGAGATGATTCGGATAAGATGTGCTGAAGGCGATGCTGAAGAGGTATAGTTAGCACATCAGGGAAGAACTTGCTTCCTAAGGGTCGAGATGGCCACGCAATTCACAAAGATATGAACGACTGTGAGAAGACAATTGGAGGAGCAAAACGGGCAGGCCGGGGGAACCCCCCGCGACATAAATCCATGGGTGAGATTGGTATGGCCCAGACGCAATCGAGCCAGGCCCACCTCCAGGAGGTGACTCCTCCTGCTAGATGAAGACCACCGGCCAAGGACGGGTTTGACGTCCCGAAGTTTGGAGCCACGAGCATCCTCCGCCCAACATGACGGCCAGCCAGAGAGGAAACCCCGACGTAATGAGATGGAGAAATCGGTTGCAGGGAAATGGCCCATGCGCACAGCAGGAGGAAGGTATTGGGCACACGACACCCCGTATATATCCGCCCGCTTGGCCACCCCATCGGCCCGTTCGTTACCAGGAACACCCACGTGGGAGGGAACCCAACAGAACCCAATGTTGTGGCCCCGCGCAGGCAACAAGCAGAGGGACCGTTGAATGGCACAGACCAAAGGGTTACGAGTCGACCGGTCAAGCAACGCCCGGAGGGCGCTCCGAGAATCGGAAAAGATGGTATAGTTTCCCCCACGGGTGAAGGTACTGATCCGGTTCACCGCCATGGACATCGCTATCAGTTCAGCTGAAAAAACAGACAAATAGGGTGGAAGGGTGTGAGATACAGAGATGTCCGGAAACAGCCTTAGCTCTCACCCCACCCTCCGTCTTGGAACCATCGGAATAAACCGCTATAGAGTCGCTATGAACCTCCACGTGAGACAAAAAGGAATCCCTCATCTGCACCGGGTGTGCCTCCGACTTGCTCAAAGACTGGATCCCATTGGCAGAGTAGGCAGGAGGCGGATAAACCAAAGTGAATGGGCAGAGCGAAGAATCATAGTGCTATGACGCTCGCGTTAGGAGGTCTAGGTAATAGGCGATAGATGGAAGTAACAACAAGCAGCAAATGCCAATAAGAAGGGTTGTTACGGACGCGCCCTATTATAGATGTCAAGGCCGACGAGGTAGGAACCTGAAGACGGATGAACAGTGAGCACATGAGCTGCTCCCTCCGCAGGGATAGGGGCATCAGGAGAGTAATATGAGGAAGGTACGTGAGGCGCTCATCGAGCAGCAGACCCAGGAACCTCATCCGTTCCGGCACCACACGGATTGGGGAGCCATAAAGTGCGTGATATTAGGAGGGCGATTGAGTCGACGCCTACGACGAGGAATTTTTTCGGAATATGCAGACGGGCTGTAGTTTTCGACGTGGAGAATGTAAAACCACGCGCAGAAACACCAGGAGGAAACGCTATCGATGGCGAGCTGAATGTTGACGCACATGCAAGGAAGTTTAGGCACCAGGGATGTCAGGGCAAGATCGTCAACCATAGATGGGGGAAGGCAGCGCACCGAAGTCGGGATGGAATCGACAACACCACTGAAACCTATTGGCGAATAAGCCAACAGCACTGTCAGTACTCTGCCTGCTAGGGGCAACCTCTTCGTCCCAGGACAAAACAGCCTCGACGGTGTTACCACAACGGAACCTGAAACGAACGATCCGACATTAATAACTGAAGGAAGAGAGGAAGTTGCCCACTAAGGCCCAAGGAATGGAGGCTCCGCAAAAAACCCCAACCTCCACGTGGCTGTCATACGCCTTTTCGAGATCAAAGAAAACGGCAAAGGTCATTTTGTTGGAAGCAAATGACCACGTAATGTCGCGATCCAACCGAAGGAGAGGATCTTGGGTAGAGCGATGGCGACGAAAACCAAATTGGTAGTCGGAAAATGCATGGAGCTGCTCCAATATGAGAACAAGACGGGAAGCCACCACTCTCTCCATGAGCTTACAGGTAGTGCAGGTCAATGAAATAGGGCGATGGTTATCGGATCCTTCCCAGGTTTGGGAATGGGGACAATATATGCAGTAGACCAGACGGGAGGGAAGACCCCCTCCACCCATATTCTATTGTATAATCCGAGAAGGAAGGCAGTGGCAGAAGGATGAGCATGCTGGAACATCTGGAAGGAGATGCCGTCAGGGCCAGGCGCTCCATCCTTGCAAAGTTTGAGGGCGTCCAGGAACTCTGCTCCGGTGAACAACCTGTTGTATGGAAGGTCTGTACCAGGTGGAACAGAAAAATCCGGAAACCCCACCCGCAGGCGGTCAGAGCGAAAAGGTTCAGGATACCGTGAGCCGCTGGAGCATGACGCGAAGTGATAGCCTAATGACATCAGAGGTTAATAGGCGAATCTGCATGATGTTTACGTGAAATTCTTCGCACCTTTTTATGGACCGATGATACAGGCGTAGAAGAATTAACGGAGGAAGCGTATGTGCGGAAAAAACTGTCTCCGTGTACGGCGATTAATACACCGAGAGCGGGCCGCCGAAGCCTTAAACAGAATCAAGTTGGAAGGTGTGGGAGTCTGTTTATACAGCTTTTAGCAATTTGACGGCTTTTCACGATTAGCCAGCACCACTCCTGGTTCACCAGGGGGGTTGTCGATTTCCGGGTCCCAGATGAACGGGGTATATGCTCCGTTGCCGCCCGAAGGATTACTTCCTGAAAGTAGGTGAAAGCATCCGCCGGCGACGGGAACACGTTAGTTGCAGGAAAGATGGGAATGTAAGTGGCCTGATGAAAGGAAGACCAGTCCGCACTGTCATAGCGCCAGCCAGAATAAGGTAGTAGCTGCGGACTGGGGCCGAAGGATGGTATCACGATAGGGTAGTGGTCACTACCACAGAGGAAAGACGACCTTTCCCACCCAAAACAATCTAAACACGAGATGTCAACACAGGAAGAAGTGCCAATATCGAAACGTTCAAAGGTGGCAAGGCCCGTGTTGAGACATCCCAATGAGAAATCCTGCATAATACTCAATAACCAATCGGCATTGGGGGACGTAACAGTCACCCCACAAAGGATGAAGGAGGTTAAAGTCACCTAGGATTAACATGGGCGGTGGGAGACTCGTGAAAAAATCGAAGAGGTCCTTCTTGGTATAATTTAACAGCTGGCCAGGTACACTGAGCACAGCGTAAGCGGCGCGTCAAGATGGATACGAGCTGCCACGGCATGCAGTGGAGTGGAGAGGGGAATGGGAGTAAATGGGACAGACTCGTGAAGCAGGATCGTCGCCCCACCTCTGTCGCTGGCACCACGATTCAGGGAAATAAGGGGTTCCCTGTACCTTGAAGGTTGCAAAAGGTCACGGTCACGAAGTTGCAATTTATGTAAACAAACAGCCAAGGGCTGATGATCGACAAGGTAATCGCTCCTTGACCCGTTTTCGTAATTACAAAGTATCCTGCGGGCAGTTCCATTGGATAAAACGTGCCATAAACGGGAAATAATCAATGGTCAGGATGATCCGTGACAATAGTCACGATGTTGTGGGATGTGGCAGACTTCTCAGAGGATAAAGTCGGATGGTCCCGTGAGCCGTCGGACGACTCACCGACAGGAACCTCAAACCCCGGAGGGAGAGGAAGATCACGCAGCAAGGATATGTGTTGACCCCCCTGTTTACGAGAGGGGTTTCTGGGCACATCAGGAGAGGGCTCGCCAAGTCACACTCCACATTTCGAACATTCCTCCCCTCAGACGCACCCCTGCCAGACCTCTTAGCAGGCTGGGAAGGGGGACGTGTCCCGCCAGGAGGGGCCCTAACAGAGGCTGGGGAAGATGGAAGAGGAGGACAAGTTGGAATGGTGTCGGCTGGAGTGAGAAGAGACACATCGGAAGACGAGTGTATGGCGTCTGCAGGCAAAATCTCAGAAGCGGTCCGCGCTAGAGTAGAGCCAGAAGGCTCAGTCGACGAGTCAAGTCAAAGGGGGTGGAGGGGAAGAGGCAGGAAGGGAAGTGGAGAGAACTGCCACATGTCGGACATATGGGCTGGGGAGACCGACAATATTTCTGGGGGTGACCAAATTTATGGCACTTGAAACATCGGGAAGGGCACATAAGTCCGAACCGTGTGCATGGTAAAACCAAGTTTTACCTTGGATGGTGGGAAAGGCACAGAGAAGGTAAGTAAAAGACGAGGGTTCGTCATTGAGGGGTTCTCCTTACGTGGAGGGAACCGATAAACGTCGGTGATAGGCACGTGGTGATTCTGTAAATGAGTAAGGATGTCATTCGAAGCATCGGAACAGAACTCCGGCGCATATATGGTACCCTTCGACGTGTTACGGACATTGTCAGGTTTAGAAAGGACGGAATCTTCTCCAGGTGGGATAGGGAAGCAAGGACGTTGCTCTGGGTACGAGAGGCAGCACGAACCAAGAGGGAACCGTTCCTCATTGGCGTAGCCTGTGGCTCAGTAGTTTGAAGAGCAGCTTCCAAAGCATCACTAAGGATGAGCTGGCTCACAGAAGTCAGTGGACGAGATGACGTCGAATGTAAATAAAAATAAAGCGGGTAGGAATCAAGACCCGGGACCCCTGGAAGGGGGTCGGAGAAAGCGATCAACGGAGGTGGTGGATTCTGGCGTCTAGGAATGGGACCCTGCTGACGCAGGGGCCCCTGAGACGGCTGACGTAAGGTTTGAGAGATAAGGGCATTATGAGAGGCCACAACAGCCTCACCTGGTCTAGACGGGGAAGTCCTCGAAACGGGACCGGAATGGAAGACCATAGGGGTTGGTGGTGCAGTACCAACCATTTCGTCAACAAGGGCATCAAAGCCCCTACTGGTCGCTGGTCTGGAAACAGCCAGGGAGGGGTCGGGTTGGGGGCCCGACAGATGGTGATTACCGCCTTTCTTAAAAACGTTTATCTTTTTTTTAGCTTTTCCCATAAGAAATAAATACTCCTGGAAAACATCATCTCCGCAATAAAAAAAACACAAATGATGAATATAAGCATAAATCCCGGAAGCGTAGCCACAGCAACCGCGCCCACCATAGGCCCAGAGCATAACGCCTCCCACCTAGAAAACCCACCTCCGTTGGGTGTGGCAAAGTGGTGGTGGCCTAGGGGAGAGCTCCCCGAAACTCCGCGTCCAGTCACGAAGATGGAAAAGAAAAGCCGTGCACCACACGGATAAGATGCGAAGCCCAAGATTATGGGCCCAAGTGCAGATCAGCCTCCTCACTGGTTAGGCAAGATTCGGGACCCCCTACAATAGGCGGCCGGGAGAAAGGCCAACCGGTTTTTAACCTGTACATTCACCCACGTAGGAAGGAGGGCAAGATGGACATATGACACACACCGAGACAACAGCCCGGTAGCCACAAGGAATCAAGGGAATGGGGAGACCCTAAGAAGAGAGATCAAGAATACGTAGGGTAGTACGTACAGAAACCGAGGAGAAGGGATATAAACAAGGGAAGTTACGGACAAAATAATAATAATAATAATAATAATAAAATAATAATAATAATAATAATAATATAATAATAATAATAATAATAATAATAATAATCAATTTAATAAAATAATAATAATAATAATAATATAATAATAAAAATAATAATAATAATAATAATAATAATAATAATAATAATAATAATAATAATAATAATAATAATAATAATAATAATAATAATAATAATAATAATAATAATAATAATAATAATAAAATAAGAACAATAACAATAATAAAATATAAATAATAATAATAATAATTAATAATAATAATAATAATAATAATAATATTAATATAATAATAATATTAATAATAATAATAATAATAATAATATTTACCTAGCAAGAAGTTATCAGATATCATTTACACAGGCTTAAAGGGCACTCCACTACTCAATGACATCGTACAGACCATCCCTACAACTCATATCCCTGTGTGCGGGGGAGAAAGAAATTTCCCACATCGTATGTACTGCGTGTCGTAAGAAGTCGACTAGGGGGCGGTGGTAGTTGGGTTGGCTGCCTACTACCAGTCTATTTCTTGCCAGGAATGCTAATGCAGGCCTCGGAGAAGGGTCGTGATCGCCGTAACGACCTTTAACTTTCGGCGAAATTGTATGAACCGTATGGGTAAGGTACATGGAATGTCAGAGAATAAATGTTGAGGAGATGAGAGGAGAGAGTGATGGATGTATTTAGAAAAGGGCAAAATTTGATTTGCTCGCTGTGACTGAAACAAAGATGAAAAGGAAAAGGTGAAAAATTAAGTGGTGTGATGTAGAAGATGTGTGCGTGCTGGTGGCAGGAGAGAGAATAGAGAAGCCAAGACGAAAGAGAAGGAAGTTTCAATTTTGATGAGTGACCTGTGGTTGAAGCTATGGTAGACTTTGATTGTGGGGGTCTAGAATTCTAATGGTTAAAATTTAAGTTGGAAAAGGTCAAGGTATGTGTGGTTGTGACGTAAATTGGTCCATCTGAGGGAAACGTTGAAGAGAGTCACGTATTTTTTGGGATAATCTGATATGATGTTTATGGATGGGAGTGAGTAAGGAGCTTGCAAGATTGATAGTTTTGGGGGACCTGAAATGGTTGGATAGGTGATCAAAAAAGGGATGGTTTAACAGGTGGTTTGGGGTGGCCGGGAGAAAATGAGATGGTAGGAAGGGTTGATTGATTTCTGTGAAGAGAGATGGTATGTGTGTAAGTAAATACTTTCTTAAAATCACAAGAGTTTCCATAAGTATTCTAGAGTTGGTGTAGGTAGAGATTGGTATCGAAGTGAAAAGCATGATTGATTTAGTGTTGGTGAAGAAGGAGATGTTGAGGTATGTGTTGGAATGTTAAATCAGTTAGGGGTTTTAGGACTGGGATTATCGGATCATTAATGTTGTTCTATCTAAAATTAAGTTAGTGGGGGCTTGATGGAGAGGTATAGGTGATACAAGGAGATAATGGAGATAAGAGTGAGAAGTTAAGTGTGGAAAGGTAATAGGATAAGTATGTAAGAGCTCTCGCTAGTAAAACGGTTGAATGTGAACAAGTTTGATACTGAAGCAAAGTCTGGGGGCAAATGACCAGGAACGCAATTGTTAATAGTGCAAAGGAAGTGTGTGGATGTGCTAAAGTAGGAAGTAAGAATGTTAACAGCGATGGTGGAATGAAGAGGTGATGAAAGCGGTTAAGGTAAAAAAGAAGCGTGGTTGAATGTAGCTAAAAGCAAATGATGAAGATTCAAAAGAAAAGATGCTTGGAATTATATAAGGAGAAAAAAAGAAATACTAAAAGGTGATACCGTAGAAGAAAACAAGAGGTAAATGAAGCAGTTTGGAAGGAGGATGAATGAGGACATACAAGGAATAGGAAGCTCTTCTGGAAGGAAAGCCGGAAAAGTAATGAATGAGAATAAGGGGTAATCTGCTTAGAATAATGAATAGGTGTGGTGCTTTTGTAAACTGATGAAATGGATGTGAGGGGATGTGTGGAAAGAACACTTCGAAAAATCTGCAGCAATATTAACAGTAATGATGGGGTGTTAGTGAATGTGGGCGGTTTTGATGGTGCAAGAAGCACGAATAGGTATTTTGGGGATGAGGTTATTAGTAAGGAGGAGGTAATGGGTAAGGGTGAGAAAGTTGAAAGAATGGTAAATCTGCAGGTAATAGATGAAATTACTAGTGAAATGATCAGAGGCGGAGGCGAGATTGGTGATTGATTGGAGTTTGGAAGTTGTGTAATAAAGCGTTTATGGAAGGTAAAGTTAGTTCCAAGGATTGGAGGAGAGCGGTAATATAAGCGGTAATAAGGGTAAGGGAGAAAAGGGGAACTGTATGAAATTAATAGGGGAATAAGTTTATTGAGTGTTGTAAGGGAAGGTATATGCTGGTTTTGGTCGAAAGAGTGCGTCGAGTACCTGAGGGACTGATTGGTGAAGAACAAAGGTGCGTTTAGGAGTGGTAAGAGGATGTGTGGATCAAATCTTTACATTGAAACAATGATTGAGAAATGAGGGAGAGAGAAGAATAAATTGTATTTAAGGTTTTATGGATTTGCAACATAAACAGGGGGCGTATAATAGAGTTAATAGGGAAGCGTTATGCCAGGGTTAGTGATATATGGTGTTTGGGGTAGGCTATGATATGGAATCAAAAGTATGGTATGTATGACGAGTGAAGGCGTGTGTAAGATAAATGGTGTCAATGGTGATTGGTTTAGGATTTAATAGCGGAGTAAGACAGGGGTTGTTGTTATGTCTCCTTGGTTATTCAATTTGTATATGGATGGGGTTAATGAAAGAATTAGAGTGGGGATGGCAGGAAATGGTTTTAGAATTGGTGGAAAATGGAGTTGAGTGGAGGGTGGCCCTTACCTATTATATGCGGATGGTTTGGTTCTGTGTGGCGAATCTGAAAGAGAGTTTGAGAGGATTGATAGAGAGATTTTGCAAAGGTGTGTAAAAGGAGGGGCTGAAAGTAAACGTGGATAAGAGTAGGTTATTGGTTGTGAGTGAGGACACTCCTCAGTGTGAAGTTATGTAGATGGTGAGCAGCTAGAACAGTGTCTGAGTTTAAATATTTAGGGTATATTGTTGGATGAGAAGGGAATGCATGATCAGAGTGTAGTAAGGAAAGTTGTGAATTGGAAGGAAGGTGGCTGGTGCAATTACATCCTTGGTGAATGCAAAGGGGAATAAGTCTTGAGTGTGCTAGGGTCCTAATGAGGGTATGTTGTACCTGTGTTATTGGTATGGTAGTGAGAGCTTGGTCTGGATATAAGCAAAGTAATAGATCTAAAGTTTCAATGTGTTCAGATGGACAATCTTAGGGGTGTGCTAAGTTGTGAGAAGAATTGATAAAGAGAGAATGAACGTATTAGAGAGTGGTGTGGTGTGAAGAAAAGGGGTAAATGAGAGAATAAATGAAAATGTATTAGGATGGTTTGGTCATATGGGAAAGATGAATAGAGTCGGTTGGCTAGGCGGATGTTTAATGGTGAGTGTGTTGGGAAACAACCGGCTGGGAGACCGACGAGAAGTGGATTAGAGTCGGTGAACGAATGTCTGAACGAGAGAAATGTAATTTGGGGCAGAGGCGAGATAAAAGGTGCATGATAGGAGAGGAATGGCGGGTTTTGATAATATTAGTTGTATTTTTCCTACGTTTTATCAAGTGTTGGAAATCGTATGAAAGTAGTTTGGTCTTGTATGAAATATGGCTTGTATAAGGGTGGATTTTCTGTCTGTGACGAGCTCTCACTAATTAATGGTACAGAGGGGGCGGGTAAGGCTGGGCTTTCTTTTCGCGTTTGTCAATGTTCTCGCTATACTGCTTTTCTTTTGCGATGCTTGTACAGCACCTTACGCCCCCCCCAATCTGGGGGCAAAGAGGAAGGGAAGAAAGAAAGAAAATAATTAATAATAATATAATAAATAATAATATAAAATAATATAATTAAAATAATAATAATCATAATAATCAATAATAATAATAATAATAATAATAATAATAATAATAATAATATAATAATAATAAATATATAATGCAATGTTATGTTATATATATATATATATATATATATATATATATATAATATATATATATATATTATATATATATATATATATTATATATATACCTTTTATAATAATATTTATATATATATATTATATACAAGCATACTCGAAGCGATGAAATTACCTCCTATTTTTCATGTTGCGTCTTTCTCTTTTGCGTTCATATTCTTTACACACTCATCCTCCAGGCAACATATTACTAACCCACCATTTATCCACATATCATATACAACATGATTAAAGTACACACCCCACTTCTAGATACACCTTACAGACAATCCTACTACTCATATCCCTGTGTGCGTGGGAGGAGAAGAATTGCCCACATCGTATGTCCTGCGTGTCGTAGAAGTCGGACTAAGGGGCGTGTAGTTGGGTTGGCTTGCCCCACTACCACCTATCTTCTTGCTAGAATGCTATGCATGCCGTGCGGAGATGGTCCCGTGATCGCCGTAAACGACCTTCTAATTTTCGGCGAAATTGTATGAATCGTAAGGGTACATGGAATGTCAGAGGAATAAACATGTTGAGGAGAAGAGAGAGAGGTGATGGATGTATTTAGAAGGGCAAATTTGATTTGCTCGCTGTGACTGAAACAAATATGAAAGGAAACAGTAAAAAAAAAGTGGTATGCTGTGAAATGTGTGCGTGCAGGGGTGGAAGAGAATGAGAGAGGGAGAATGAAGAGCTGCAATTTGATTGAGTGATCTGTGTACAAAAGCTATGGTATTACTTTGTGTGTGTGAGTCCTAGAATTCTATTGGTTAAATTTAAGTTTTGAAAAGTTTATGGTTGGTTGTGACGTATGGTCCATCTGAGGGAAACGTTGAAGAGAGTACGATTTTTTTGGGATAATCTGAATGATGCTCTGGATGGGGTGAGTAGGAGCTTCAGATTGATAGTGTTGGGGCACCTGAATGGTTGGATAGGTGATCAAAAAAGGGATGGTATAACAGGCGGTTTTGGGGTGGCGGGAGAAAATGAGAATGGTAGGAAGGTGATTGATTGATTTCTGGAAAGAGAGAGGTATGTGTGTAAGTAATACTTTCTTTAAACACAAGAGTATCCATAAGTATACTAGAGTTTGGTGTTAGGGTAGAGATGGTATCGAAGTGAAAAGTATGATTGATTTTTGTGTTGGTAAAGAAGGAGATATTGAAGTATATGTTGGATGTTAAAACAGTGGGGGGTTTAGATAGGAATGGGATTATCGATCATTATATTGTTACTTATGTACAATTAAGTTAGTGGGGGCTTGGATGGAGAGGAAGGTTTGATACGAAAGGAAGTAGGTAAAATTAATAGTGAGAAGTTAAGTGAACAAGGTAATAAGGATAGTATGTAAGAGCTGCTCGCTAGTAAATCGGTTGATGTGAACGAGTTGATACTGAATAAAATCTGGGGGCAATGAAGGAAGCAATTGTTAGTAGTGCAAAGGAAGTGTGTGGATGTGGCTAAAGTAGGAAGTAAGAATGATTAACAGCGAATGGTGGGAATGAAGAGGTGATGAAAGCGGTTACAGGTAAAAAAAAGAAGCGTGGTTGAAATGGTTTACAAAAGGTAAATGTTGGAGTGTCCAAACTAATTTTCTTGGATTCATATAAGAGAGAAAAAAGAAAACTAAAGGTGCATACGTAGGAGAAACAAGAGGTAATAAACAGTTTGGAGGGAGGATGAATGAGGACAATACAAGGGAATAGGAAGCTCTTTCTGAAGGAAGCGCGAAAGGTTAAGAATGAGAATAAGGGATCTTGGCTTAGAATAATGAATAGGGATGGTGCTTTGTAAACTGATGAAATGGATGTGAGGGGAGTGGGAAAGAACACTTCGGAAAATCTGCACAATATTAACGTAATGATGAGGTGTTAGTGAATGTGTGTGGGTTTGAATGGTGCAAGATCAGGTATTTTGGGGGATGAGGTTATTAGTTAAGGAGGAGGTAAATGGGTAGAGTGAGAAGTTGAAGAATGGAAAATTGGCAGGTATAGATGAAATTATAAGTGAAATGATCAAGAGCAGGAGGCGAGATGGTGATTGATTGGATTTTGAAGTTGGTAATAAAGCGTTTATGAGGGTATAGCTCCAAGGGATTGGCAGGAGAGCGGTAATAGTACCCTGTATAAGGGTAAGGGATGAAAAGAGGAACTGTAGAAATTATAGGGGAATAAGTTTATTGAGTGTTGTAGGAGGATATGCTGGTATTTTGGTC
>JABUQX010080699.1:17500-30000 GCA_015478945.1 Trachelipus rathkii
GTTCATGTTCATCAACAGGTTTCCCTTGGTTATTTGTTGCCTGAATCTCTACATGCTGGAGCTTAGCCTGAATTGCCTCTTTTAAAACACCTTTATCTTTAACTTTGACATTTTCTGAAATTATACGAAGGGGTCCAAAGTAGTTGCTCTTAATTCGATAGTTGTCAATCAAAGATTTTTTAACAAATACTTTTTTATCTTTGTCCTGGTAAGATGGCTCCTCATCTTCCTCTTCGGAAAGAGTTATTTCCAAGTCACTGATAAGGGCTTCATCAATCGTAATTACCTCAGATGAAGGTTTGGGCTTGTACAAATAAGCAATATTGTCAGCTGAAAATAAAAAAAAAAAATAAATAAATAAAATAAATTAAGTAAAATGCCTAAAAAAAAATTCTCCAGAACTTTTTTGACTGCACATCATTACTAATGAAAGATCTTAAGGGGTGATCTATACATCTTACAATGACGTAAAACTCAAAATGAGTTTTCAAACCCCACAACAACCTCCCAAGATCATCTCTCTACTTTGATGATAAAGAGGGAAACTGTGCCAAAGTAAATTTTAATGACACAAGACTAAATATGATAGTGTACTTTTCAATTCAGTAATTTTAACATTTGTTATAGAATTTAAATACAATTATAAAAATTTATAAAAAGGTCCAAAATAATTCGAAATAATTCTCCCTTCAAATTCCAACTCTACTTTGTCTCAGGTCCTACCTCCATTTCGTATGTCTCTGAATCTCTTCAGAGATAACAAAAGCTATCATTAATTGTTTGTTTAAAATTGCAAGATAAAAATAAATAAAGCTTGTAAGATAAAAATTAAATTTCAAAAAAATAAATGAATAAATAAATAAATAAATAAATTAAAATTAATTTTATTAGTTTAAAAATAAATTAAAAAGCACATTTCGTACAAATTTTTTTTTTCAGTTTTAGAGATTTCTATATGGAGATAAGGACGACTATGAAAACATTTATAAGACAATTCGACTATAGAACTAGTCGGAGCTGGAATCAGAACTCTAACAATTCCAACTATTTTGGGCTTCTGATTCTGATTACAATCCAACTCCAATTCTGATTCTCATTCACGAAACTTAACCGAATCTAATTATGATTTCCCATCCATGGTGATAAAGATATAAAATTTTAATATTAAAATTAGTATCGATATTAACAACAAAAATAAATTGCTAAATAATTTATAAAAAATCTTATTTTAGGTACAAAATAGAAGAAAAAGAAGAAATATGAAATACATAGGACTAATTAAAAAAATATTGTATGGCATGTTCTTGGAGCTGGGATGGGACAGTCCTTGATAGGCTCAGGTGGCTTCTTACTGACCCGATTTTTTTTATGCTTTTAAGATATCATTCTAGAAGTATTATCTTCCTAATGTAATATTGAAGAAAACCGAAATATTAAAACTATATTAAAAAATATTAAGGACAAAGCAGAACTTCTGGGATCAAGGCTCCAACAGTGGAATCTTCTATAACCTGATGTGAAAATGACTGTGTATAGAGGTAGGGAAAAGGATTTGATATCATACTTCAAGAAAGTGAATAACCTTGTATTTTGCTCTGACGTGAAAGGTTTGATAACCTCTTTAAACTTAGTGAACAACCCAAAAGACTGGAAACTCTTTATAGACTCCTCAAAATTGAGTTTAAAAGCTGCTTTGCTGCAAATAGTAATTTACTTCCTTCTATTCCTATAGGTCATGCTGTCCATATGAAGTAAACATATGAAAACACTTCTGGAATCAATCATGTATTAAGAACACCAATGACATATCTATGAAGACCTAAAAGTCATAAGGATACTACTAGGCATGCAATCAAGGTACACAAAGTACTGCTGTTTCCTTTGCGAATGGGACAGTCGGGCAAAGTCTTTGCAATACAAGAAGAAAACCAACCTGGCCAGCGAGGAGTCTGAGCCCTGGGATTAAAAATGTACAACATATCACTCTAGTCAACGAAATAAAATTTTTCAGCCTCCTTTACATATCAAACTTGGACCAATGAAGAACTTTGTGAAAAGAATGAATAAGAATGGAGAGGGGTTCAAGTACCTGAGAGAGAAATTTTCACTGCTGAGTTACGCCAAAATTAAGGAACCGATCTTCATTGTTCCCGACATTTATGATCTGAAAAACGAACAATTTAGGCAAATTCTCAATGCCAGTGAGAAAGCAGCCTGAGAAGCATTTAAAAGCATTGCTCATGGCTTTCTCGGCAACAGAAAGGTTGAAAACTAAATTGAGATTGTGAAGAACTTTTTAGATAAGTTTCATAAGCTTGGTTGCAACTTGCCACTCAAAAGTTAACTTTTTTGTTTCATGTCTGGATTTTTTCCGGGACAACTGTGGTGCAGTAAGTGATGAGCATAGAGAGCGATTCCACCAGGATATATCAATCATAGAAAGAAGATACAAGGGTAAATGGAATACATCTAGGCTTGCAGACTATTGTTGGACCTTAAAAAGGGACGTTCCTAGAGAGACGTATAAGCAGTAAGGGGAAAAATGATCAAACAAATCAGCTAAGTCACCATAACTTTCATACAGTGTAGTTTTAACAGTTCTTTGTATTTTAAAATATTTATTATTATATTCGTAAACTATAACACTTCCTACACTTCATTTCAAAATGCGTAGATGGCTTATTTAAAGTTTAAATTTAATGCGTCTCATTAATGCATAAATATAATAAGTAAAAATGTTTTTTTCGTTTTTTTCAATTAAGTTGTGGAATTTACATGTTTGAACAATTATATTATAAATTTTAGCAAATATGCTCTAATTTGGACATTTTTTGGTTTCCAATTTCCTACAAGCTGGAAGCCCCTGAGTTTGTGTTCAAAATTTTTATGGGTTTTCCATATTTTTATTTTATATTCTGAATTTTGATATTCATAATATTTTGTTTATGGCTTCATGGTTTGCAGCTTTCAGTAAATCATTTTTATCAATAATTATTTAAATCAAAATTTAGAAATGCCACGTGCAAAAAGTCGTGTGACTGTACTTTTTAAGGAAATAAAAGGTTGCAAAGGCTCTCGCATAAAATATAACTTTTGTTGTGTAGACGTTGCAAAAACTAGTATTTATTGCTCATAATCTAGAACTAGGAAAATTCTGAAAATTTGCCAACTGGGAGAGATGATTATGCTAAGGCAGTTAAGCTTAAGAGTCCTGTTACTGCCCCTGCTCCTTCACCACTGTCATTCTCACACGATACTTCATACGACGGAGATATCAGACATCAGTTATATCAAAATTATAAATGTGGCTGATCACGCTGATGAGCCCAGTGATAAATGAGCTTGACAGTAGTCGTCACAGCACAGTAGTCAGTAGTGACTGGGGTCCTGGGGAGTGGGGACTAGTGATTAGTGAATCAAAAGTTGAAATTCAATGGCAAATATTTTAATTTAGTTATTCACTCAATCCTCCTTTCATTTACAATCTTGGTATAATTTTAATTTCAATATTTTTATTATTTCATTTGCATCCCTTAAGTCACTTTTGAGTTTTGTCATTCAGACTTATTCCAAATAAATATAATATACATTAATATTTAAAAGTAAATTATAAATATGATTATATGATACAAATGTAGTTAAATTAGTAAGTAGAGGCCTACAAAAAGTAGTCTGCAGGCTACAACCTACTGTAAATTGTAACGAAAACAATTGATAAAATATAAGAGAAAGGTAGTTCTGCTATTTATGAATCATAATGGAATATTGTTTATATTTTCAAGTATTTTTTGATTTGAAAAAATAAAAATACTCAAGTGAAATATCATATTAGCCTCTTTATATTTTTAAAAATACATTTAATGAAAAAAACGAAAAAAAACTGAAAAAAAAGAAAAAAACATGAAAAAACATGTTTTTTTCCTGAAAAAAACATGATTTGAAAAATATGGTTTTTTCCCAACCCTAGTGTTGACGGATGAAGAAGAGTTTTGCAGCTTGTCATTTGTTTGAGTTGAAGATGGATTTAAGAAGAGGATTACGTGCCCTTTTTTTTTTTTAGTGTCCTTTGTGATATGTTATTATTTAATTATTATGTTTCTTTTGTGAAAGTGTTTGTGTTACTTAATTTTGTTTTGTTTTTTTCAGTAAATAAGCACTGAATTATATATGAGATAAATTAGTTTAAAGAGTCTAATATGTCAAGGGTAAATAAGTGAATTTGGAACTGGAATAGAGTATGGATTAAGGAATGGTAAGGGTTAGTCGACGAATTAGATGTACATTGAGGTTTCTTGGAATTTAAAAACAATTGGAAAAATAAAAGCCCTCCCCCCCTCAGAAATTTCTGGAAATTGGGCTTTCTGTAAATAGTAAACAAATAAATAAGCATAAATTATCTAAATAATATAGTTACATATAAGTAACTAATTAAAACAAGTTTAGTTCATTTGCTCCTCAAAGAAGTCATTAATTTGTTGTTATTGGAATCGTTGACTTTCCCTTGGATATCTCTGGGAATCTTCTATAAGTCGGTGAGTGTCTTTCACTATTCTCTGTTATCACTTTTTTCAAATAATAATAATAATGGAACTATTTCAACTTTCACTAACTTAGCAAGAGCATATGAGTACTACTTTTAATCATGGGAAATAATGTTCAATGATACTTAGGTTCTATTTCTAGGGTTGGTCGAGTAAACAACAACAACAACAACAACAAAAACAAAAACAAAAACAACAACAACAAAAACAATAATAAATATAATAATAATAATAATAATAATAATAATAATAATATTTTTTTTTTTGAGAATGTGTACAGGGACCACCACTGCAAGCAAAGAAGAGCGGTTAACCGTGTCAGTAGAACTAACAACAAGGGAAGTCCCTACACAGAACGAGAAAAATAAACGGTATCAAGAGGGTTATATTTGATAAAGGATGTTCAGCTCATGGAGGAACGCAAAAACTTTGTCACATCGAAAATGGGGGGAATCAGATAAAATATGAGCAAGGCGATTCCAGAGAGGATTGGCAAGTATGTCAGAGAAAAATTGGAGTGGAATGGCTGAGATTGCGTCGCAACCCACAAATATATGGGCGATAGTAAGAGGACCACACAGAGAACAAAACGGACAGGATGGGGGGTTCTCTCTCGCCATGTGTGAAATTAGTGTTTCCAATTCGTAAACGGGCGAGAATCACCTCATGGCGGCGATTCCGTTGATAAGAGGAAGGCCAGTGACCTAAAAGAGGTTTAACATTCCGCAGCTTAGAGCCACGAGAATCCTACGCCCAACACGTCTCCCACCAGGAGAGGAAACCCTGACGGATATATGCGTAAAAATCAGTCGCAGGGAGGTGTCCCAACAGTATGTTCATGGGTAGGAATCGTCTGCTAGTTACCCAGCCGGTGGCAGCACGTTTGGCTTCTGCATCAACTCTCTCATTTCCCAGAACACCCAAATGGGAAGGGACTCTACAGAACGCAATGCCCCTACCATTCAATTGAACAGAGCTGAACTTTTGGACAGAAGAAACCAAAGGATTTCTTGTTGACAGGTCGAGCAGTGCTAAGAGAGTGCCTCTAGAGTTCGAGATGATTGTATAATGACGTCCGGGTGGTAGGTTGCTAATTCTGGCCACAGCCAAAACCAGCGCTATCAGCTCAGCTGAGAATATGGACGTATAGGTCGGCAGGGTCCGGGAAATGGCGAGATCTGGGAAGATAGTCGATGCTCCCACCGCCTCCCGTTTTGGCGCCATCAGTGTAGACAGGTGTTGTCATTGTAGATCTCTTTGTGACATAAAGGAACCCCTCAACGTATCCGGATGTGTCTCAGCCTTGGTGAAGGACAGTATCCCGAAACAGACAGTGGGGGGAGGATAAATCCATTTCGCATGGGCGTTGTCTTGTCAAAATTGTAGCGCAAAACTGATTGAAAATGAAGGTCAATGAAATTAAAAATAGGAGTCACAATATGAGTGGAAAAATTTAAGCACCTGGGTGTCACTGTAAACGTGGATAGAGAAATGGCCGGCGAGATTGAGGAGAGAATAAACAGGTTTTAGATGGGTGTGGGACAGCTGTATGGATTGCTGAAAAACAGGGATGTACCCAGGGATGTTAAGGTTTTGATATATACGACAATACCAAGACCTACTCTCGTATATGGGTCAGAAGCTTGAACCCTTCCACCAGAACAAAAAGCAAGGTTGTGGCAGCAGAGATGAGAGTGCTGAGATTGATAGCGAGAGTGACGAGAAAGGAGCGAAGAAGAAATTCGGAAATTAGGCGTGCGCTTGAAATATAGAGCCCATTGATTGGCTGATAGAGAGACAACAGCTGAGGTGATATGGCCATATCCGAAGAATGAACGAGGAGAGATACCTTGCGAGATTCTATGGCTGGCAGCCAGAAAGAAGACCTGTTGGGAGACCAAGAAGAAGGTGGAGGGATGGTGTTACTGCGTCGATGGCGAAGCGAGGAAGATCTATTGCCGAGGTGGAAGAGGAAGGACTCTACCGAGACAGATCCGCATGGAGGGGCTTTGCAGGGGACAGGGCTGTGCCCTAATCTCAGCGCTTGGTGAGAGTCACAACCCCAGCGAACGGTCAATATGCAGGAATGTGGAGGAACCTCTCTATTAAGGGTGACAAGGCTGAGGAAGCAGCGATCTGAATACGAAGGAATAAAGAGCATATAAGCTGCTCTCTTTATTATCCCATTATTATTAGGGCATTATCCCAATCTCCACCTCCAGGTTCTCCTTATGCGATGATCGAAATGCACCTGTTGCAATGGGTAGACCCTCATTTTGATAAGGGTCAAGGAGGCGAAGATACGATTGGAAGGTCTCCCCATAGATGGCACAGCCATAAATCCAATTTAGCCCTCACGAGCATGATGTAGAGGTGCAGCAGTCTTTCTGTCCGCAACCCACGTCTTAGTGGTGAGGTGCCGTAAGCGGTCAAGCGATCGACGGCAGCTAATTTTAAGATGATTAATAAGAGGAAGGTATGTAAGGCGATCATCAAGCGACAAACCCAAGAACCTCACCGTCGGTTCCACTTGGATCGGGAAAACCATACAGGTGTAATAAAGGGAACTATTCGTCCCCAGAAAAGGCAATCGCGTTCGCTGGAAGTGGATGAATTTGAGAATCCACGCGGCACTGCACCAGGACGTGGACCTGTCGATGGCCAGTTGAACTGACCGCTTCCATGCAAAGGAGATTAGCCCCAGTGACGTACATTGCAAGATCATCCCATAGAGTGAGGCAACGGACTGAAGTTTGGGGAGGTGTCGACCACTCCGTTGAAGCCTATTGCGAAACGCAATTCACTCAATATTCTGCCTTTTGGAACCCTTTCTTTCATGACAAAATACGTGGAAAGAGTGGTGCCCCACGTGACGTACATTGCAAGATCAGACATCAGGGTTTGGAGGAAAAGGGGAAGTTGTCCCCAGAGGCCCAGGGAGTGAAGGTTTCGCAGAACTCGCCCTGGGAATCAAGGTTTCGAAAACCCCCACCCTCCATGTGGAGTCGTATGCCTTCAAGATCGAAGAAAACGGCTAGGGTCATCCTATGAGAAACAAATGCCTCATGGTTCAAAAGGAAAGGATCCTGTGTAGAGTGATAGTATCGGAAACCAAATTGATGATCAGAAAAGGCATATAATCGTTAGGAATGAAAGGTGAAGCCAATATTCTCTCCATTACCTTGTATGTGTTGCACGTTAAGTTGGGTCGATGGTTGCTTGTGGAAGTTGGATCTTTCCCAGGCTTCAGAAATAGTACAATATAATCTGTCAACCAGACAGGAGGGAATACACCCTCCACCCAGATTCTATTTTGAGGGGCATTAGGAAGTAAATGCCGAATCATCTGGAGGGAGATGCCATCAGAGCCGGGCACTCCGTTTTCACATAGTTTTAATACATCCTGGAATTCTGATTTTGTGAATAGTCTGTTGTAATATGGACCCTCTCCAAGTGTAACCGAAAAATCTGGAGTCTCTGCATGTAAACGAACTGATCGAAACAGTTCTGGATAACGGGACCCGTTGGAGCAGAAAGAAAAGTGAAAACCCATTTCGTCAGCAACTATTCCCGGAGCAGAAACAATGTCAAAGAGTTGTGGGCTATATGTGAGGGTGGGTGGATCTTTATAGTACCTACGGGAAATTTTACGCACAACCGTGTACACTGGAGATAAAGGTGTGAAAAAATTAACGGTGGAGACGTAGGTAGGGAAATAATGTCCTTATTCTTCGGTTGTTACACTAGGATTGGGCTTCTGCAACGTTAAAAAGAATCAGGTTGGATGGAGTGGGAGTTTGTTTGTGATTTGGTACAATTTCCTTTTCTCACGATTACCCCTTGCACAATCTGGGTTCCACCAAGTTGTTGATTTGCGGCTCCTAGTGGAACGGGGAATGTGGTCTATTGTTGACCTAAAAAATGTTTGTTCGCCGGCGACTGGAATAGGGTTATAGTAGGAAGGATTGGGATGTAAATGGCTTGATAGAACCAATCATCCCTATCATACCACCATTGCTGCTGCGGGCTAGGGCCTTAGGATAGGATGACGATCGGATGGTGGTCACTTCTACAGAGAAATGGTGATCACTCCCACCGGAAACGATCTACGTCCGAGATCGAGCACAAAGAGATGTCGATACAGGAAGAAGTACCTGTGTCGAAAAGTCCAAATGTCGGAAGACCCGTATTGAGATCCTAAAAGAGAATTCTCGTAAAAGTTCCAGTATACATTCCGCATTGGGGGAAACTATAGTCTCCACACCATGGATGGTAGAGGTTAAAATAAACCATGGACTAGCATAGGCATAGAGAGACCCCTGAACAATGCGAAAAGGGGGTTCCTTGGTGTAAGAGCAACTGGGTGCTAGATACACAGGGCACAGAGTAACCGGCGATAATCACAATGTGTTGACATGCAGCCGCCTTCAGGGAAGACAATGCTAGCTTCCGACGACTATTTAGAGACCCGGTGTTTGGAATCTCGTATCCCGGGGAAAGGGGAAAATCACGTAGAAGGGAAACGTAGCGACCTCTTTCGGTAGAAGAGGAGAGGTTCTCGGCCCCCAAAGAAGGAGTCTCTCTTAATAGGAGTTAAATTATCTTTCAATTTTCCGTTTTTTCCTATATTTATGGGCTTACCCGTCACCGTAGCAGACTGGGAAGAGCGCTGCACCTTCCCAGAATCGATATCGATCCCTTCATCTGTCTTTGGCAGTGGTTGAAGAAGTTCGTAGAGAAGATCTATGATGTTCAATGTGAGTAACCGAGTAAGGAGACTTGTTGGAAAGGTCATGTGTGAGATTCGATTTCGTAGGGGTCTCATGTGGTACAGGAAGGTCAAGTCCCTCTGCATGTAAGGACCCCGAGGGGAGATTGCCCCTCTCTTATAACCCCATCAGCAACCACCTCTCCCGGCAGGACGGCCGCGCCAAAGTAAGGTCTTCACCACCACATTCCCAGACAGGGTCGTGATGTCAACTCGGGAATGCTCATGGGTGGAGTCGCCGGAAGAGTCCATAGTGGCATATGAGTAAGTTTTGGACCCACTAAAGTATTGCTGACACGAGTCAGACCAGGAGGCCAGTGGGACGTCAGAGTCGACTGGGCGCCAGTTGCCTCGCTATTCTCCTGTTGGCCACAAGGATTTCCAGAGAGGAGGGCACGTTTCGAAAATAGCGAGCGAGGACCCTCAGTATGAACTGTATCTTTGTTTCAAGAAGTCCTGTATGCTCGTTATGTAAAAGAATATGGACATCTGGACAGTGAAGACCAACCTCCGGATAGGCGAACAGGACCATCAGACGGTGCGTCCTGCTGTTTCCCTGGGGAAACTGGCGCTGGTGGTTCCACATGATGGCATATTGGAGGTCAATGGCTGAACATACGTGCTTGTTTTTGAACTCTAAAAGAGTTCTTTTTAGGAGTTAAAGAGGAAGCAGAACGGGAAGCTTTCTCTGCAGGTGAAACATGGATCTCCGAAATGTAGAACTCACGCGATAACGAAGTATGCTCCGGCTAGGAACGTCTAGCTGTTCTGACCATGGAAGGAGAATTTGGGTGGACAATTCTCTCGAACAACAAGGAATCTCAACACCTGGAATCTCCGAATCAAGAATCTTTGTCCGAATGGAAGATGTAGAGATGTGAGAAGTACCAAAACCCAGCACACGGAAATTGTATGCATTGCTTGAGACCGCTTTTGAGGTAGCAGTAGTTGCATGAGCGAAAGAAAAAGATGAGATAGTTTCTCCTTCGCTCTTCGCGTGGCTTCACGGTGATCAAGTTTAAAAACTCAAACTCACATTGTTCGAGGATCTCTTTCTCAAATATAAAGAAAGGACAGTGAACAGAAGAGGCAGAATATGGACCCTTGTAGTTTGGACAAGGAGGGTTATCACTAGTGTTGAGATAGCATCCACATCTAGGGGATACGGTCTGAGAGGATCTATAATATTTCTGGGGGTGACCAAATTTATGACATTTAAATCATCTCCTCGGGAAGGGGACGTAAGTCCGAGCCGTGTGCATAGTAAAACCGAGTTTTACATTTGTTAGAAGGAAGTGCACAGATAAGGTAAGTAAGAGACGAGGGTTATCATTATGAGGAGGGAACCTGTAGACGTCGATAACGGGCCGATGTCGTCTCCGTAAATGAGCCAGTATATCCTCCGTTGAGTCTGCACGGAACTCTGAAGCAAATATCGTACCTTTGGAGGTGTTGCGGATATCGTCCGGCTTGGAGATAGAGTACCTCGCCTAGAAACGAAAGGGAAATTCAAATTTGGCTTTGTTTTCTGGAGGCGGCATTAACCAGAAAGGATCCATTCCTCATTGGTGTCGCTGTACCTCAGTTGATCGGAGAACAGACTCTAATGAATCACTGAAGACAAGATGGCTTGCGAAGTAGTTGAATTCAAATAAAAATAAAGTAGATAAAAGGTAAGACTTGGGACTCCCGGAGAAGGATCAGATATCATGAATGCTGTAGTTTGATTTTTACATTGATTTGGGAAGGCAGGTTTGAAACCCGATACGTCCGTTTGTAACTAGAAACCATAACAATTTCTGCTGGTCGAGAAGTAGTAGTCCCAGAAACGAACTCGTTACGAAGGACTATAGGTTGGGGATATGAAGTACTTTTTTTTGAGTTTATGTACAGGACCCACCACGGCCCACAAAGAAGCGGCCACGCTGGGTTGAATAATCAACTCCATGGGTGGGTCCTGGCTCATACATATTTAAAAAAATCTAATAATTATGTTATTTTTCAGTAGAAATTTCAGTTAAAAATAAATAAAAAGCTAAGTGAAAAGATGTCCTTACATCATAAATAGTTCTAATATTACATAACAAAACCATAAGTTCTAAAGAATAATCAGTTTGTGAAAATAAGAGAAAATATAGTTACTGCTAAAGTGGAAGGATTCAGATAAGATATGGGTTAACCTTTTAGGTGTTATGGACCATAAAGTAGGAAAATGACGAGGCGAATGCGGTACAGTTGGGGACAATCAATGAAGATATGGTGAACAGATTGCTGGGTATGGCGATGGCAAAATTTGCAGATGGGAGGGCCCCGTGACATGTAGTGGCTGCGAGTGATATTGGTGTGGCCAATACGGAGGCGTGCAAGTATCACCTCGTGCAAGCGCTTTAGTCGGTGAGTGGAAGACCACTCACCAATGTTCGGCTTTATATTTCTAAGTTTCGCCCCCCTCGCTGATCACTCGTTCAGCACTCTTGTCAAAAGACTGGAAGCCTTGTAGGAGAGTAGGATAATAATCGATTGATGGGAGGCAACCTTGTTGAATGACATCCGGGAGGTACCTAGAATAGCTCCGAAAAGAAGTTGCGGCCATTTTGACTTCTCTGTCAGCGATTTCACTGCCAGTTATCTCTACGTGAGAGGGGGTCCAACATAGTATGATTTGTTTCTTGCAAGAGTGGAGCAGCTGAAGAAGTTGCTGTACAGCTGATACCATTGTGCTTTTAGAATAGGGGCGTTGAGCGAATCTGAATAAATGACAAGAGTGGTGTTGGTTAAGGAATTGAAGCATGAGGGGGTAAGGTATGGGAGAGGTTGCAGTCAGGAAAGACAGCAAACGCACCCACACTGTCCCCTGTTTTAGATCCGTCCGTAAAGACTGGAGTAAATTCACCGTGAACGGCGGAATGAGACAGGAATGATGCCTTTAACAAGGCAGCGGGGTGGCTAGATTTGGAGAGAGAGAGAGAGGTTAGAACCAGGGAAATCGTGGGATTAGGGAATAGCCAAGGTGTATATTCGTCATCATAAGAGAGCGGCAGCACCTTTTGCAAAGGGATATTGAGGAAGTTAATTATGTTATAAAATGTTTGCAAATGGCCAGTAAGGATGATTCTGGGGTATCTCTTGCAGAATCGGTGTTAGAGGAGATGGTAGTGGGGTTTGAAAACGAAGATAACTTGTGCACATGA
>JABUQX010080699.1:35000-47500 GCA_015478945.1 Trachelipus rathkii
TAATTATAAATTAAGTAAATTAACTATCTTAAAATACCTATTAACGTGCTTTATCCCCTATGCCAGGGGGTAAACGGGGGAGACACAGGAAATTCGAGACTTTTAGGCCGGCCTATCCTGAAACCAGCGCCACCCAACGTGTTCGCCAAGTCCGAGTTTTTATTCTTGCCCCCCCAGGAAGATAAAACACTCCCAACTTGCTAGCGGAGGATTTGAACCAGTGTCCTCTCGTAATGAGAGGCGGCGACTCAAACCTCCTGCGCCACGATGCGTTCATATATAAAGAAGAAAAATGAATAATATGAAAATGAAAATGAAAAATATTTTCTTTTAGAGTAAAGCGCTTTCGGGGGTATCAGCGGATATCAACGAAAGTAATTAAATATGTCACAAAAATAAACATAATATAAAGTAATAATAACAATAATAATAATAAAAATAAAATAATCCTCATGTTGCCTAAAATAGCATACTGCAATTTTATATATATATATATATATATATATATATATATTATATTGTATATATATATATAATATATATATTATATATGTATATTATATATACTTATAATAATATATATATATATTAATATATATTATATATATATATATAATTATATAATATATATATATATAATATACGGTACAATATATGAGTGTTATTAGTATTGTAAATGGAATATAATTGATGTGTCGTGGTGTCGTATTCACTAAATGAGTTTGAAATTACAAAGCTATATTTTTTTCAAAGTTTCAAATATATTTCCTTCATCATAATGTCCTAAAAATTGTCTTTCTTACGCTGCAATAATAATCTTAATTATTTAATAATAAACATGCTTATAATACGATTATATACAAGTTATATATATATATATAAAAATATTATATAAAACTTATATATATATATATATATATATATATATATATATATATATATATATATATATATATATAAGTATAATATATATATATAATATATATATATATATTATATTATGCAAAGTAATTAAATTAAACACATAATACATGCACACCCTATATATATAATATATAATTATATATATATATATATAATATTATATATATATATTATATATATATATTATATATATTTATAATTATATTATATATATATATATATTATACTATATTATATAATATATGAAAAACTCAGTGGTTATTATAAGCAATTTATTTATGGAGTTTTTTTCATTTAATAATAATAATAATATAATAATATAATTAATAATTAAATAATCATATATAATTTAGTCAGGTTAACACCCTGCTTTTATATATTATATATTATATTTAATATTATCATTATATTTATAGTATATATATAATATTAATTATATATTTATATTATATATATATATAATATTATAATTTATTGTAGTTTTGTTTTGTTTTTTATGTCCACCACAGAATATATATATATATATAGTATTATATATATATATATATATATATATATATATAATATATGTATAGTATATTATATATAATATTATATACTCATATATATTAAAAAAAAATATAGATAATAATATATATATAATTATACTATATATATGATATAGTATATATAATATAATAATATATATATATATATATATTTATATACATTATATATTATATATATATATATATATATATATATATATATATATAGTATATATATATATATATATATATGATTATATATATATATTATTATACTATATATTAATATAATATATATATATATAGTATATATATTATATATATATAGTCAAACACTTATTTATTATTTGTTTATTATTTATTCATTTTGGATGATATATAGATGACCTGTTATTTTTAAATGCTGAACAATGTTAGGTTTTCCCATAATTATATTAATTAATTTTTGTGTTTGACCTTGTCAAACTAACACTATTTATATATATCACTAGCTATATCTATGGTACTTTTTGCTTTTTAATTTGTCTACATAATTATATCCGTATATATAATTAATATTATATATATATATATATATACTAATATATATATATATATAGTATATATATATACATATATATTATACATTCTAGAATTTCTATCTTATCTATTTATATAACTATATATATATAATATATATAATATTATATATATATATATATATATTAATTTATTATTATTATTATTATTATTATTATTATTATTATTATTATTATTACCTGGAATTACAAGCTATTTAAATGGAGAATTTTTAGAAAGGCTGAGTTGCCTAATTTCAGGCATTTGATTCTTTCAAATTAGAGAAGTATTCAAGAAGCTGCTCATAATCCATGGTTGGAGGAAGGTTGTCGAGGTGGTCAGTAATGTTGAGGTTGTCGGGAAGGGCGGCCGACAGCAATGGGTTCTCGAGTATCGTCGCTCGTCTTACTTGAGCTGCTCGACTACTGGTTACACCTCGCAATCGCACAAAGTCGTCGGCGTTGATTTCGACAAATTTTGTGGTTCCATCGTTGGCTGTTTCCACTTCGTCGTCATCGTCCTTCTGCTGCACGATCACTTGTTCATGATGATGGTGAGCCTGAGATCTTTCACGAAAGCTCTTCGGCAGCTGGTCTGGATTCACCTGCTGGGCACACGGAAGGTCAAAAGGATTGGCGATAACATTTATGACGTGAGGAGGAACAGGAGGAGGGCAAATCTCACCTCTACATTCCTGCTGGTGCTGCTGCTGCTGGGCGATGTTTGCGTTCACTCCAATATTGCGGTGAGGTGGAATCGGCGGACGATCTTCATCACTGCTGCTACCCGAACCAAGTTCATCATTCAAGTTATTAAAAGTTACTCGTCTTTGGGCTCTTGTTGTAGGACGAGTAAATGTCGACGAGGATCCCCCTACCATTGGGGTATCATCTTCATAACTTAGCAGGGGTTCCAATTCAGCTCCTGGATTACTTGTTATATTCATTTGTGAAACAAGTCCACTTCTCTCCATTCCTCTTGAAAACCTATGATAATCTCGCCATGAATGATTATTATGATGACTCAGATTGTTATTACCATTAAGATCGCTGAGAGGCACCACGTTTCCTGATTGATTTTGACCACTGGGAGAAACTCCAGTTCCAGAGGCTCTTTCTAATGTGGCTCTTCCTAACCAAACCCAGTCGTGAGCGTTAGTTACTGAATCGTTTCCAAGTGAACTTCTTCTTCCTAAAGGTGAATTTACATTCATTGGAACACCTTTTCCTCTCCAGGTATAAACTATGCAAGAGCCAGCAATAACAAAGATTGCGGCTCCAAATATAGCCAAGAGTACATACATCCCGACTTCAAGAGAAGTTACACGTGAAGGAGATGAGGGATGCATCCGAGCCTGAACAGCTGGTTGATGAGATATATCAGGGAGCATGAAATGACCATGTGGGGCAGCTGCATCAGCGATTGGAATTTCAGAAAGATCAGTCTGGAAAAAATAAGATTTTGGATGTATTAGAATTAATAATAATAATAATAATAATAATAATAATAATAATAATAATAATAATAATAATAATAATAATAATAATTGGATATCATAAAATATTAAAATGAACTTACATCATCATCGTTCGTTAAGGCCTCTTCTGGATAGGTATGATGCTCATCACCAAAGTGAACTCCAGTGAAAGAATTCGACCCTAGATCAACTTTTACTTTGACGCTCGTTGTTGCTAATGTAGGCTGTAGGGAACCACAAGCTTCAGGAAGTTTAAGTGATACCTTGAAACTAAATACATTCGTTACTAATACAATACAAAATATGAAAAGTTGTTCTTGTGAAAACTAGTTATTTTTGTGGAAAAAAAGTTAGTTTTGTAAAACATTAATTACCTGAAGAAGATCTCCTTCACCATGACCTATTGCAATTATACGTGGTTGTGCCTCTGATGGTGACGGTGCTACGGCAACAACAGATGGATCGAGGGATGTCACAATAAGAGAAAACGCATCAGGATGCATTTCTCGAAGTGCTGTTGATGAACCATCACTAAATTCAACCCAGACATCGATCAGCCCCTCCTAAAGAAAAACAGTTAAATACATGTTAGTACATCTACAGACAAAGATATTATTTTTTTACCTTAAAATTCATATAATTTCACTGGCTCTAGTAATTGTGTAGAAGTGAAAGTGTATATATATATATATATATATATATATATATATATATATATATATATATATATATATATATATATAAACACATATATACCTCTTATATATATATATATATATATATATATATATATATATATATATATATTATTAGTGATACCCAGATCAGGCTCCGGCAGAGGCCGGATATCAGGCACCACAGCTCTCCACTGCTCCGGCCGGGTTTTGTCTTATTATCATTAATAGTGTACTTTTGTCAACAATTAAATTTTATTACCTTTCAGGAAAAAAATAATAAAAATAAATCTGCATATATGATATATATTTTCTGAAAAAAAAAAATTAGAAAAAAAGGATTTAATAATTAATTAATATATTTATTCTTTGCCTTTTTTGGGGCTAGAACAACGGAATTTGCAAGAAACTTGAGGTTATTAAGAGTACCTTTTATAGCATTTAATAGATATATTTAGAAAAAAAGATGAAAAAACTTTGAAAACTGTGAATTTTTATTTATATATATATATATATATATATATATATATATATATATATATATATATATATATATCTATATATATATATATATATATATATATATATATATATATATATATATATATATATATATATATATATACCCATAACTATCCATACACTGTATCTATCTATATATATATGATTATTAGTGATGCGGTACTGTCACCCTTTGCCCTCTGGGATGTTGCGGATCTTATTAATCGAGCTTTGATAAATGTTTATGATAACAATACTTAGATGAATTGAAAATGAAAATGAAGTTGAAGGCAATTCAAAGCTTGATGTTCCATATCTTAATGTTATCAAAACATTCCAACTCGCTGGAATAATTCATATGATGGAAAGAATGATATTGCTCAAAGAACCTCTTGCTTCGTGCACGCCAGTTCGTATTCAAAGTTAACATTCTTACTAATGGGGAGAAAATGACATCATATCACAGTGCATTAAGATCCAGTGGTTCTCAAAACTTTTCGATTTGCGGCTCCCTTGACTAATTCAGGTTTGCTGAAGTCACCCCCATGTTAGATTCTAAAAAGAACGTTTTACAGTTTATAAAATAGATTATTATTTATTAATCATCAAGTACAATAGTATTACATGATTCTAATATATACAACCAATTCCCAGGATTTGCTATCTAAGATCTATATGTGCTATATCTCTATATATACATATATATATATATACTATATATATCTATATCTCTATATATATATATATATATATATATATATATATATATATATATATACTATATATATATATATATATATAAATGAATAAAAATAAATTTACACTGATTAGTCCATTAGTGGGATGGATAGACCGTCGCCACACATTTTCGAAAATCTGGGAATCAGATTGGATACAGCCACCCTCATTTCGTTTTCTACGTTTTTTTATCAATATTTAGTTTTTATTAAAGCGACAGCCAAAATCAACCTCATATAAAGAAGTCGCAAATGGAATTATAATTTTTTGACCTTTACTGCTCAGAAGTGAACATTCATTTTTTACCGACATCCAAAAATTCTGTTAATTCCATGACACTAAATTTTATTTTTAACGAATTGTCCGCAAGACAGTTCAATTAGATTCTCTTTTTTCGCAATGGTAAAGTCAGATGGAGAAGCAACATTAAATGGACCCTCAATCCATGAAAATTTATCCATATAATGTTTTAAGATATACTACTATAAATGACAATAGCTGTGATAAGTGTTCTTCAAATGGAGATTCATATCAGAAAATCAATCGTGGTCAAAGTCTAAAATTTTCTTAACAAAGTTGGGAAATTCAAAATCGATTAAAATTTTTAAATGAAAACTGAAATAGAATTATGAAATGTTCAAATCTTTCGCGTCATGATCGCGTCTTTAAAGGTGACGTCACACAGTTTGAGAACCACTGCATTAAGCTATTGAAACCGTTTGAAGAAATTACGAAAAAAATCAGCGCTACAGCTTCTGTCTCAGGTGTGCCATTAATTTCAACGCTAAGGAAACCAGTTTGAACCATCTTCAAATGAAAATGATGACGGTATAAAAGAATGAAAGATCATAATTAAACTCAAACTATAAAGCAGCAGGTTTCTGTGAGTCTTGTTGTATATCTCTTAGCTTACTTGATCTACCGTTATAAAGGCAGGTTTTTTGTAACACAATATTAATAAGTTAAATCGTCACTTTGTGTTGCAGTTGAAAAACTTCAATCCGAACAGTCTATTAATTCATCACCCATTAAAGGAAAAAAAAAAAAGAAATTTCAGGAAAAGTCTATAATGTCTTTAAAAAAAAATAGCTAGAACAACTCAATAGTAATATTGGTATTGAAGAAACATACATTACCAAAGATGTGCAAATGATTGAAAACTATCACCAAAAAATACGACAGATGCGTGATCCTGTCAGTTGGTGGAAAGTTCAAATAAATCGACACTAGCAAACTTGCAAGAAAATACTTGGTCTGTCCTCCAACTTATGTTCCAAGTGAGAGTATTTATGCAAAGAGAAACAGACTCTCAACAGAAAAGGCAGAAAAATTGATGTTTCACAATCACAACCTTCCTATGTGTTTAATTTCAATACTAGTGCAAAAGTATATAATCCATTGTAAAATCTCTTTCATTAGGTCGGAGGTTGGGAAAAAGAGGTTGGTGCAGTGAGGATTTGGGTCCCCACCCGTACCCTAGTAACTGGTAAACAATAGTTTATAATTCAAGCTCAAATATATACATATATATCATATATATATATATACTCTATATACTGCTATATATATATATATATATATACATATATATATATCTCTATCTCCTCTCTCTCTCCTCTCTCCTATATATATGTATATATCTCTCTCTCTCTCTCATTAGGGATATTACCGGAACCTCGATTTTTGGAAGTTCCGGTTCCGGCCAGAACTAACCGGACTTTTTCAAATATCTTTCTTAAAAAAATTCAGAAATTGATTTGTCATTTACTCAGTTATGATTGCTTATAAAAAAATATTATTTAAAATTAATTATATGTTTTGCATATCCTTGATAAAATGACCTCGACTCTATGGTTTCGAAAACTTTAAATATGAAACAATATTTTCACCCTCGAACGGGTAGCTTTAATACTCTAGAACAGGGTTGGGTTTTAGCATTTTTGAGATTTTGTTTTAAAAATTTTTTTTTTAGACTTCTAATTGCTTTTTTAATTATTGTTTTTATAAATTGGTTAATAATCCTAATTATTTATTGTAATAGTGTATAAGTTTATTAAATATAATTATTTAAGCTTAATTAAGTTATTTAAATTATATATATATATATATATATATATATATATACATATATATATATATACCTCCTATATATATACTTATATATATATATATATATATATATATATATATATATATATATATATATATATATATATATATATATATATACCTCTCTATATAACTATAATTTTTATATACTATTTAATATCTGAGTACTCAGTTTTGTTTATTTCTTTACATTAAAATGACTTGAAATAATGATTAATTTACTTATTATATGGTAAATATAACATCATTATTAGGTAATAGCTCAATCATTAGTATTAATTTAGAAAGAAGTGGCTAAAAAATAAAAAAATCATGATTTTTTTATTAACAATAAAAAAATCAGTTAATTTAAATATTTGATCTTTTGTGCCAAATCTGCTCTAGGATCTAGACCTGGGGATAAATAAAATTTATTTTTATGGTATTGTTATTGTTATTATTATTTATTATTATTATAAGTATTATTATTAGTATTATTTATTCTTATTCTTGTAGGTGATATGTATTATTATTATTATTATTAAAGAAATTAACTAAAGTAGAAACTACTACAAACAAAATAATTAACAAAACTGTTTAAGCAAAAAATTTTAAATTTAAACTCAAGATTATAAATTTTCTTGTAAAATGAACTTATTTGTTTAAATGTTCTTGAATTAATAGGAAAATAGGTGCTCTCCATGGTAGCAGATTAAACAGTGTCTATATTCTCAAACACGTTATCTCCACCGAAAAAGCTTTAAAACTTTGAGGCCCGTAGAACTTTATATAAGCTGCATTTCAGAAGCCCGACTGTGGGCAGGGCTTTGATGCACATGCATTGTTTTCCAGGAGAAGTAGTTTTTGCTCTACGTCGTAAACGTCACAGTCAGACACCCGTTGTATTATAGGGGAATTAATAAACAGTTTGGGTTCTTAGGGGAAAGAACACTGTTTCAAACAGTCTTTACAAACATATTATTAGAATGAAGCACAAAATTTTTTTTTAATATTCAGTTAACTTTATATTAGGGATACTAATCTTGTATCATTTAAAAATAGAATGTATGTGGAAGTGTTATATTTAATGTTGATCTTATATATATATATATATATATATATATATATATATATATATATATATATATATATATATCTATATACTATATCTCTCTCTATCTATATATATATATACTATATCTATATATATATATATATACTTTCTCTCTTTCTTTATAATACGTTTGTAATTAATTACTACTTCATTATCAAATAATTGATCCATATCTTTTTCAGTTTTCACTAATAATATAAAGAACGTCATTATTAATATCAGGTTTACTTTATTTCCTTAGGATTTAAGTTGGAAGTCTTGCCAATATCATGCTGTTAAGTATTGAACACAATTGCCAGCTGATCCAAACAGTTGCTCGATGTTTCCAGGTACTCAAAATTTCCTGTTCTCTGATTGGTTCATGTAATTTTTTTCAATTTGAAGCGTTTCCAAGTCGATTTTGCACACGGTCGGGCTTCTGGAAACGTAGCTATAGTATATTCCTTTTTTACTTTTTGATCCGCTTATCCAAATTTTGACTTACAGAACTAGAGAGCTCACATTATGGATGGGCAGAAAGATGCAGATGCTTCTAGAGACTCTATGATGATGGACAAAATTTTGGTAGATATAGCTGCGTTTCAAGCCCGAGTGCAAAATCAAACGAAACGCTGGTGTTGTGCTAAATCAGAGCAGAGGCCCAGTACCTGAAGCAACCAGCACCCGTTGGAACGGCTGGCAATTATGCCTTTCTTACTACATATATATTAATATTTTATGAAAAAGTAATATATTAGTATGCCATGGAAATGAAGTAAGTATTAAAAATTTTTGACAAGCCATTTCCAGCATGTTTAATACTGAGTTTGTTGTATTAATAATACTCGTACCTTGCCAGCATGGCCCAGTGGTTATGGCAGGCATATGACTGTGTTGTGAGCGTGAAAATGCGCAAACTTGGCTCTAAGCTGTCTGTGGCACTGTGTGCCCGCCCGAACCCCAGTCGGCACTACTTATGGAATTAACTGAAGTCGAAAGTTCCAGTTTCCAGCCGGAACTTTCAAGTTGGAAGAAAGTTCCGGTTCCGGCCGGAACCAAAAGAATTCAAGCTCTGTAAATCTAATATATATATATATATATATATATATATATATATATATATATATATATATATAGTATATAACTATTATATATATATATCTATATATATATATATATATATATATATATATATATATATATATATATATATAACATCCGCATCCGCGGATGCGAAAAAAATGACATCTGCTGCATCACTAATATATATCTCCTGCTACGAGAAGCAGGCGACCTAGAGGTATTTCGACATCATCGCAGGCGGCACCCAGATCTGATAGTTTTAGTGCAGTGAATTTGCTTCTAATGCCCTTCTAAGGCAGGACAATCTATTAAGAGATGTTTTGTGCTGTCGATGGTTTGGGAATGTCATCTTTGACAGAAAGGGTAGGAGGGATCTCCGAGATAATCAAATTTATATTCCTGAAGGGAGGGCATGGTGCCCACTGCCCAGAGCGGAGCAGTGAAAGCATTACCCGTGTTTGGCGATCCAAAGTTTATACCCTATTGGAAATTTCAGGTGGACATACTTGGAGAATGGTATTGTGAAAATACTTTTTTGGGTTGTTTGTTATATAGTAGAATAGTATTTTGCTGGTTTAGCTCTTTTATATCTAGGTTGCAGTGTTTGATGTAGAGAACTGTTGAGTGATTTACTAAAGAATAGATATCCTATCATGTCGAGATAGGTCCTTATTGCTAAGACTTTTATTTCAATTCGAAGGTGATGTTTAGGTGTGGTAGGGAGGCAGTCAGTTATTATCCAGTTTCTGAATGTTATATTTTGATACTGTGGGGGGCTAGGCGGACGATGCGCAGTTTAAAAAGGGCGAAAACATTGTCTGTATACTGTAGTTTGTTTCGTTATGTTGGCCAAAGTTAGTTCCTGTTAATTCATTCAGAGCATTTAACTAATGTGAGGCTTTGGATGTGATGTTTATGTGGAGGGTGAATGCCATATGTGTACTGAATGCCAACCCTAAGATGGTTGGTTGTCTATTAAGAAGGAGTTTGTTATTTAAAAGATGAATTGTTGGATGTTTATGTGATTCTTTAATCTGGTGTGAATAATGTAATTGAGGAGTTTTGGTGAGAGGCTGGCATTCTATTAAAGGTTAGGTACTGTTCCAGTTTTCCATAATAATGTTGTAGTTCTATGCGCACTGTATTTATGGAGGGGTGTTGGGCGGTAATGGTTAGATCATTGGCATAATTATTAATTTTTATGTAAGGGAAGGCGGGGGTTGGGAGATTATGCATAAAGAGATTAAAAAGTGAAGGTGAGAGAATGGTTCCTTGGGGGACGCCGTTATATAGTTTGTATGTGCGGGAGGAGTGTTGCCCTTGTATAATTTTAGTTGTACGTCTTGATAGGAAGTTTGTTGCTGTTTTTAATATTTGTTGATTTCTATTGCGATTAGAATGGTGCGAGAGGGTAGAGGATTTTGGTTAAAGCCATTCAAAATATGTTATGTTAAATCAGTTAGGAGAGTGGTTGTGGAATGGTTTTGTCTAAATCCATGTTGTGTGTTAGATTGAAGAATATAAAGTAAGATTCTATCGAATATTAATTTTTCAAATACTTTGGATATTGTGGAGAGCAGTGAAATTGGTCTGTATGAAGCGGTGTTGTTAGGTGGCATACCTGGCTTTAGTATAGGAATTATATGAGCGTGTTTCCAGAGAGAAGGGAGAGTGTTAGCTTGTCATACCGTGATAAATAATTGGGTGGGAGCTTCAATAGCCTTGGTTCAAAAAATGTTATATTAAATATTTGGTCTGGGCCTACCGCTTGTGAATTTTTTAGTTTTTTTTATTATGTTGAGCACTTCTGGGAGGGGAATTAATTTTTTAAATAGTTTAATTATTTCTCTATTAGAGGGGATCGTGTGATTATCTCTAATTTTTGAATAGTGTGAAATGATATTATTTTGATTTTTTGGACTAGAAATTTTATTATTTTGTTTTCAGAATGCTTCCTGTGTTGGAGGGGTTGGGTATGTGATGTAGGGATTTTTTTATTGTGCGAAAAATTTGTTCTGTTTTTGTCTTGTGATTCGGATTTTGGGTGTATTGCTTCCAGAACTCTCTTTTATTTGTGTTGATTAATGTATCTATTCTATTATTAAGGTCTGTGGCTTGGTATATATATATATATATATATATATATATATATATATATATATATATATATATATATATATATATATATATATATATATATATATATATATATATATATATATACCTATATATATTCTATATATATATATATATATAAATATATATATATATATATATATATATATATATATATATATATATATATATATATATATACCTCTATATATATATATATATATATATATAACTTCTTTATATATATATATGCACATATATATATACATACATATATATATATGTATATATATATATATATTTTTTTATATATATATATATATATATATATATATATATATATATATATATATATATATATATATATATATAGTATATATATTAGGCACCTTTCTTCTCGCCTCTGCCAAACTCACATTCCTCTACTTCAGGCATTTCTTTACTGACTCAATCCACTTTCCCTTCGGTCTCCCAGCTGGTCGATTCCCAGCACACTCACCACTATACATAAGCTTAACCAACCGACTATCATGCATCCTTTCCATATGACCAAACCATCTCAATGTATTCTCGTTTCTTCTCTCATTTACGCATTTCTTCTCAACTCCCTAATCCGTTCTTTCCTCATTTAATCAATTCTTCTCACACCTAACACGCGCCTAAGAGTGCACATCTGGACACATTGAACCTCAGATCTATGCCTCTTAATCTAGACCATAGTT
>JABUQX010080699.1:52500-55000 GCA_015478945.1 Trachelipus rathkii
TGCATATCATGCGCCAAATTTCCTGCGAAAGTGGTGGAAAGAAGAGGTGATACAAGCTGTTAGAAGTAAAAAAGAGGCCTGGTTGAATATGTTAAAAGCCGGTGATGAGGTCTCAAAAGAAATGTGTATGGAAATATATAAGGAGAAAAAGGGAAGAATAAAAGTTGCATATGTAGGAGGGGGGGGGAAAGAGGTAAATGAACAATTTGGAAGGAAGATGAATGGAGACATACGAGGGAATAAGAAGCTCTTCTGGAAGAAAGTACAAAGGTTAAAAAAAAGAGAGAGGGTAATCTTCATAGAATAATGAACAGAGATGGTAATTTCGTGACTGATGAAATGGATGAGAGCCGTGAGGAGAGTGTGAAGGGAATTCTTCGAAAATCTGCATAACATTAGCAGAGATAAAGAGGTGATTGTAAATGTTTATAGGTTTGATGGTGTAGGAAGAAATTGTTATTTTAGAGATGAGGTAATTAGTAAGGAGAAGGTAATAGGTAGAGTGATAAAGTTGAAGAATGGTAAATCTGCAAGTATAAAAGGAATTACTGGGGTAAATATGATCAAGAATTGGAGGTGAAAATTATCGTCATTGACTAGACATGAAAGTTGTGTAATAAAAGCGTTTTTTGGAAGGTATTACTTCCAAAATGTTGGAGTGGAGAAGCAGTAATAGTTCCCTTATATAAGAGTAAGGGAGGATAAGAGAAAATGTAGGAACTATAGGGAAATCAGCTTAATTGAAGTATTGTTAGGGAGATATATGCTATGGTATATTTAGTTTTGAAAAGAGTGCGTGTCGAGTGACTGAGCGCGACTGATTGGAGAAAGAACAAGGTGAATTTAGATGTGGTATGAGGGATGTGTAGAATACAAATTTTCACATGTAATAAATATTGAGAAAAACTAGAGAGAAAGAATAAATTATATTTTAGGTTTTATGGATTTGTAAATAATGCACGCAACGCCGCGGAATATCCTTAAAATTTTTTTAATTCATTTTTTAAAATATTTCTAATGAATCTACTAAAATTTGTTGTGAAAGAGAGATGGCATTTCTTCATACTATAGTTCCTCGCTAATGATAAAAAATTTTTCCTAATAGTCCTTTTTCCATCCTTTCCCATATATCGTTATTAAGAAAATAAACCTTCAGAAATTTTGAAGCCCCAAGTCAGGAAAGAGCTGAATTAGCAAAGAGTTGGAAAATTTAGAAAAAACCCACGGGAAGGCCATTGAATAGGTAAAAAAAAAAATTTTGTCCTCATCCATGTCCTATTATATATTATATTATTTTCTATGCTTAAATATATTTATAAAATTTGTTCCTAATCCTCTACGTTCATATCGACTGGTCAATGCATTTTTCAGCCAATTAACAATTTTATTGATATATACTATTATATTCCAACCCATTGACTGGACGCCTACATCTTCTTAATTTCATTCTAAAGTCTCACCCTATATATTAAGTATTAGTAACTTTTATATCTTTCATCTTAAGAATTATTTATTCACTCCAAATCCTGCTCTTCCTAAAATCATCAGATATTATATATCAGGGTTCACACTAAAAATTTGATTTAGATTATCCCGACTTTCCCTGGACTGTTCCACTGACCAAAATCTGCCAAATTCCCTGACCATGGGGTGTCGTTATTTTAGTGTATAAAATATCTATTAATTATTATGCAGCCTATTTACTAGGTTTAAACATTTAATTGGAGAAGGTGGGAAACTAAAAATTGTCCATCATCATGAATGAATTTAAAAAATATTTTTTTTTAGTAAGTAAGCCATTATACCTTAACCATAGCCGTCCAAAGCACTCCTTTTTTAATTTTTCAAAAGAAAACAGTATATATTTATACAAAAAGCGCGTAAATTTAATAGCTTACATTAATAGCCTTAGTGAATAACGTCCCACTGTGATCACAAAAGTTCTAAAATGGGGAGATTTAGATTAACTTTTTCTTCTCAAGCATTTGAAATTTTATTTTATAGCGGCTTCTTCTGTTAAAGCCTTCAGTTTTAACCTCTTTCTCTGCTCTTCAAGTTTTATTGATCTTTATGGATAATATATCTTTTTATCAACCTTTTTATTACCTCTTCATTTTTCTTTCTGTTATTGACTCTTTAGAGCAATGTTCTTCTAATCTCCTAATGGGAGCTCTTACATTTGTCAACATTTTTGAGTGATAGAGAACTTGTATGAAATTAAACTTTCATGAGATGCCTATAGAATGCGTACTAGTTAACATAATATAAAAGCAGACTATGGTTATGACAGATTCTCGTCTAAAATTGCATATTTATAGGATACGTCTTTCCACTGTCGCATTTCCATGCAAAAAATATCAGTTCCTTAATTTAATATTTGCCCACCAATTCCGACATAACATTGATTACTCAGGCTATAGAAGAAAAAAAAACTTCATCAATCTCTTAGAAGGACAATCACCATCAAAAATATTTTGAATTTAATCAAGGGTTTAGAATG
>JABUQX010080699.1:57500-67500 GCA_015478945.1 Trachelipus rathkii
AGTGGTTCATATAATAGGCTGAAATTTGGTGGAAGGATTCAGAGTGTAATTTCAGAAAAGACATTAGGTAATGGATTACTGAGGAGTTAGGCTCTGGCACCGGTGACTGGGCCACTGCAGGTATGCCGAGGTTAATAAAGAGTCGATATAACAACAAATGTGGTGATCCTTATAAGGGTTATCAAGGTCGTAAGAGTTCGCATATGTTTGGTTATAAGTCCGTATAGGATGTCTAGGACCCACCCCATTAGGGGGTTGATCGGACTGAAAAAAAAAGAGCACAGAGTGGAAAAACAGAGGTCGAAGGAGGAAAGAAAGAAGAGATGAAAGATGAATAAAGAGGGAAAAAGAATGAAGAAGGTGGAAGGAAGAATGAGGAAGGAGAGTGGAAGGTGACAGCGGCAACCAGAGTGCTGGCTCCGGTGCCAGGGCTACCGAGTTTATTAAATATAGTGCTAATGATACCCAATGTTGGTGGGCCTTATATATGTTAATTGGGTCTGAAGATTTCGAAAAATAATGGTTTCAGAACCATCAAGAAAAAATAAAAAATAAAAATAAAGAAATAAATAAAAAATTTAAATAAATAAATTTCTTATTCTTTTATGTTTATAACGTAAAATTTGTTTATTACATACCCTAAAGCAGTAAATCAACTAATCATCAACCCACCATCCAGCCAGCATCCAACGCCTCCCTCACCTGACCATTCTGTGAATATATGATCTATTGATTAAAGGTCACAAATTTTGAAGTATTTTGGATGAACATAACATAAAATCAAGTTCTTATACAAACATCAATAAATATATGTTGACCGTAAAACAAAGTTTTCACATAATAAAACTTACTTAGCATCATCTGAACTATGAATATAACTCACAACGACAAACCTGACACATCTTAAACAGAAATAAACGGTTAACGTTAACAAAGTTCTATACCTAACAACAGTAAAAGTAACTAGCATAACATCCCAAAGACATACCATATTCACACATTTGTCAAGCATATCTCTAACATGATTATCTTTAACCTTACAAATGTACAAGTAACATATTAAAAAATTATCACCAACATTGATTTAATAATCATAGAACTGAATCAACGAAATATACTCTAACATAAAAGGTTTCAACTCTCAAATAAAAGCTAACATGCCGTAACATGAACTAAGAAAATAATGTACAAAGACAAGAAACCTAAACACATCATTAAGCACGAAATAGCAGTACAACAATTAACAAAGTAACAACTTAAACAACAAGTAAAGTAACTAACACGGCACACAAAAACGTAACCTATCTTACTTTTTTCAAGCATATCTCTTACAAATTAACGTTAACCTTACCCTGACACTTTAAACATCACATAATAAAGCTTACTTAAAGCTCATCTAACTATGAAAATATAACCACAACGACAAAACTGACACATCTTAAACAGGAATAAACGGGTAACGTTAACAAAGTTCTACACGTAAACAAACAGTAAAGTAACTAACAATAACATTCCAAAAGAACGTACATAATTCCACACTTGGTCAGCATGTCTCTAACATAAACAATGTTAATACTTACCAATGACCACGTAACATTTAGCAAAAATATTACCATACCCTTGCGTAATTATACAAATACAGACCAACGAAAGTATGCTAACCGTAACAAAGTTTTCACATATATAAAGCCTAAAATAACCATTGAACCAGAACTAAGAATTGCTATATCTCAGGCACTACATAAACAACATCTTAAGCAAGAAATAACTTTTTTTATTTTTTTTTTACTTTTTTTTTAAAATACACTCACGGGCATAGCCCTATTCAAGGAGGGGGAACTTCTCTAGGTAATTTCTACCTAGGGTCCGAACTAGGATTCAGAACCCGCGCGCGTTTGCCATTGCACTCCGTCGCTCTACCTTGTGCCACAAAAAGGTACATTAACAAAAGTCCAAACTTAATCAACAAGTAACTTAATCACCAAGTAACATAACAAGATACCAACTTATCAACAGTTAAAAGAGTCAATAAAGCGAACATAAGCGGAAGTAAAACAGGTTTTCGTATTTTATAACATAATTTCTCATGAAAAGCAGTTATATAGAAATACATAAAAACAATAAAATACATAAAATATAAGTTTATATTTAAATATATTAATTCATCTGAATCAGCCGAACATAGGATTCAAGGTTGAGAGTACCAGTTCATGATAATATTCTCGTCTTAATTGATTCAAGTACCCATATTTAAAGAATTAAAGATATAATAGTTTCAGCAACACGAACCATTTTTCCGAGCATAATGTCGACTTCAACCACCATACACAAGACACTCATTTCTCGTCATACAAGAGAGAAGGTAAACTCCCCAGAGCTGATAGTATATATAAAGCATTTCTGATATACCGCATTTATAATGGGAAACCCACATGGTTTCGGTGTAAAATACGCTAGATTACACCGTTGAGCTATATGTATTATGTCTCAAGTATGTCAACATCGTTTAAGATTGTGATTCTGAATTCGTTTTTATTTAAGCAATGCTGATAATATTCAGGTGTTATCAACTGTGAAACCTTACAATGAATACGACGTAGAAGGTCACACAATCGATGCGGTTCCAGTAGTGGACGTACATCAAGGGTATTTAAATATTGTCACACGACGAGAACACAACGTCATTCTACTAGGAAACCACTTATGTTACTTCCCAGCTTAGATATTCAACTAAACGTGATCTTTCGGATAACAAAACACTTATACCTCCACCATGGCAGCAGCGACATGTCGATAATCTGATGAATCCATCAGCACAAACGAATAAAAAGTCTATTATTTGACCCTTTGGCAGAAATACAAGAACGTAACGACTGCCATTTGGTTTACGATTAAAAATAAATGACACATCGTTGGGAATAACGAAGCTCTCGTGAAGATATCAACACAGATGTAGAGATGCGAGGAGAAGCGTCATCGTACCAGATTACAGGCGAAAAAATTCCTACTGACGGAAAGACCGTAAGCGATAAACAACCACATTATAGGTAATGAGATTCTATCTTTCAACAATCAGAAGAAAGTAAACAAAATACAACGCACAACGAACCGGTATCCAGTCAAAAGGGATATTTTCCGCCTAGACAACAACCAACAACAACACAACAACAAAACAACAACAACAACAATAACATAGTACAAAAAATAAGTTCTTTATATACCAACGACGAATAATATGCGTAACAAAGTACTTTGTTTCACATTAATAAAGCGTAACATAGCATTTACTACAACTAAGGATATAAGGTTGCAATTGACAAAAACCTAACGCACCTCACCCCCGAATAAACTACTAACATTAACAAAGGTCCATACTTAACAACACTAAAGTAGCTAGTACAGCGTACAAAACGTACCTTATTCACACTTTTTCAAACATATCTCTAACATATCAATGTTAATTTTACATTAACCACTATTGATTTACGTAGCATTATCGAGAGTATTCATTCGAAATAAACATTAGCACAAAAATGATTCTTATAATACTAACCTGCGAATATAGGCTAACATTTCAATGTTTACACAATAATAAAACCTAACATAGCATCATATGAACTAAGAAAATAATGTACAAATGACAAACCATAAACACAACATCTTACGCTCGAATAAACAGCAACATTAACAAAGTTCCATACTTAACACCAGTAAAGTAACTAGCATTGCATACAAAACGTAACCTATATACATACTTTTTAATAGATTCTTTATATAACTTGACCCGACCCATGGAATATATGCTTACGAACAAATTTTAGAATCAATAAAGCTAACTGTCAACAACCGAACTAAAGAATTAAGGTACAAATGACAAACCTAACATGAACCTCGCGCAATGAATAATCAGCTAAACATCCTGAAAAATTCCCTACTTATCAAAGGTAAAGTAGCTAACAGATCATACAATACACGATAGGTTCCCACTTTCCCCGCATATCAGCAACAGGAAAAGACGTATTATATCTAACAAATTCCCTTTAAAAAAATTACCAATCTAATCAAAATGATGACTGCATCTGGAACTATGAATTGATACTATCATCATCAAAGTATCACCCATCTCGAGTATAACATCTTATTGAACTATGAGATAAACGAGACATAGCAAAATTCTTGGCAAACCTACATCTACTCAACAAAATTCTAAACCTAGGCCACGTTTTCTAACACATCATCGTCAGTAAACACAGTAATATCTTACAAAACGCATCATTTCTCTAGTAAAACAGTGTTATTTCACACAGTCAATAGTAATACAAACATAACGTACCTAACATTACGAAATAAACACCTTCATTAGCTAAGAAGTAATCTAAAGCAACACCACCTCTCGAGAGAAAAATCCAATGGGATGCGCACATCGAAAGGTGTGAATCCTGAGAGCAGGGATCACCCGAAGGGTGTAGTGGGCATTACCCCTCCAGGAAAGGGAGGGGTAAGGCCTCAGCCCATCCCCGCCCCCCCTTTCAGGAAAATATCAGGTTCAAAACAGTGATTTGTAGAAGCGCATCATAGCAGAGTCGATTTGATAGCGCTGGTAAGCACTGTAAGCACTACTTGGAGATCACCCCAGAGAGATGCATTAAGACCCATTCTTGGGTTACCCTGAAGGGGGTGTAAGCGGTTAAGGGCGCACCCTTGGGCTGTGCCCCTTATGTAAACCGGCTTACCGCTGATAGGAGTTCTTTGCAGATACAAGGGAGGTGAAATCCATCGTTTTAACTGACGATGATGTGGTAGAAACGTGAGCCTAGGTTAAGTTTATGTTGAGTAATGTTAGGTTTGCCCAAGAATTGGCTAATGTCTACGTTTAATTCAAGTTCAAAAGATGTATACTCAGAGATGGGTCATACTTTGATGATAGATAGTATCAATTTAGTCAAGTGCCGGTATCTTTGTAATAAGATATGGTAACTTTTTTAAGGAATTTGTTAGATGATACGTCTTTTTCTGTTGATATGCGGGGAAAAGTGGGAACATATCGTGTATTGTATGATCTGTTAGCTACTTTACCTTTGGTAAGTAGGGAATTTTCAGGATGTTTACGGATTATTCATACGCTATGTATGTTAGGTTTGCATTGTACAATTATATTCTTATTTAAGTTGTGACATTGTAGCTTTATTGATTCTAAAACTTGTTGCGTAAGCAATATTCATCGGGTCGGGTCAGTATTATAAAGAACCTATATTAAAAAAGTATGAATAGGTTTACGTTTTGTATGCAATGCTATTTACTTTCTACTGGTGTTAAGTATGGAACTTGTTTAATGTTAGCTGTTTTATAGTTGGCGATAAGTTGTGTATAGGTTTTATCATATATGTACATATATTTTCTTAGTTCATTGATGCATATGTTAGGTTTTATTATGTTGAAAACATTGTAATGTAGCCTATATTCGCAGAGTATAGTATATACAAACTCATTTTTGTGCTATTAGTTTTATCCGAAGATGATAACTCGAAATGCTACGTAAATCAATAGTGTTAATGAAAAATTAACATTATATGTTAGAGATATGGTTTGAAAAAGTTGTGAATAGGTTACGTTTTGTACGGCTGTACTAGCGTTACTTTACTGTTGTTAAAGATGGAACTTTGTTAATGTTAAGTAGTTTATTCGGGTGAGGTGCATTAGGTTTTGTCATTGCACCTTATATTCTTAGTTGTGGTATGCTATGTTCTTTATTAATGTGAAAAACAATGTTACGTTAGCATATATTCGTCGGTTGGTATATAAAGAACTTAATTTTTATGTTCTATGTAATATTGTTGTTGTTGATGTTGATGTTGATGTTGATTGTTGTTGTTGTTGTATGTTGTTGTTTGTTGTTCTAGCGAGAAATATATACCCTTTTGAACGGATATGGTTCGTTCGTGCGTTTGTATTCTTGTTTACTTTCTACTGATTGGTTGAAAGAAAGAATCTCAATTCCTTTAAGGGTTGTTTACGCCTACGATTTCCGTCAGTAGGACCATTATTTTCGCTGTACTGGTACGATGACCTCTCCTCGCATCTCTACATCATGTTGTATATATCTTCAAAGAGGAGACTTCGTTATTCCCAAATGAGGTCATTATATATTTTAATCGTAAACCAGAATGGCAGTCGTTATACGTTGCATGTCATTTCTGCCAAAGGTCAAAATAATTAGACCTTATCGTTTGTGCTGATGGATTGCATCAAGATTATCGACATCGCATCAGCATGGGTAGAGGAGGATAAGTGTTTGTTATCCGAAAGATCAACGTTTAGTGAAAATATCTAACTGGGAAAGACCAAAGTAGTGGTTCTAGTGAATAGACGTTATGTGTTCTCGTCGAAATGTGACAATATTTAAACACCATAGATGTACGCACTCTGGAAAACCTTCAGATTGTGATGACCGATCATAACGTACAATTGTATATAGGTTCACAAGTTCGAACACCTGAAAATATAATACAGCATTGCTTAAAATAAAAAACGAATTAATTATTAACATCTTAACGATGTTGACATACTGAGGACATAATACATATAGCTCACGGTGTAATCTTATGATATTTCCACCGAAACATGTGGTTTCCAGTATAATGCAGTAATACAGAAATGCTTTAATAACTATCAGCTCGGATGAGTTTACTTCTCTCTTGATGAGAGAAGGAGAGTTTGTGTATCGGAAATATGTGAAAACTGGAGATAATGTTTGCTGAAGACATTATATGGTGAACTTTTCTTTTCAAAAAGAGAGGTTGACTACAATTAGAGAGATATATATAACGTTCCACACATGATTACTAGGGAAACTCTCAAATGAATTGCTAGATCTATAATCTACTGATAAATTATGAAATTATATGTTTTTATGTAATTATATAATAACGCTTTTTCAATGAAATTATATGTCTATAAAATACGAAAACTTGTTTACTTCGCTTATGTTCGCAATTTATTGACTCTTTTTACTGTGGATAAGTTGACTTTGTTAATGTTAGCAAGTTTATTCCTGCTAAGATTGTCAGGCTTGTCGTAATATACTATATTCTTAGTTCTGGTCAATAGTTCGGTGGCTTCTTAATGGAAAACTTTGTTACGTTAGCATACTTTCGTTCGGTCTGTAAAAAAATTACGCAAGGTTTATGGTAAATTTGTGCTAAATGTTACTTGCCATTGTAAGATTAACATTGTTATGTTAGAGACATGACTAACCAAGATGTGATATGTACGTCTTTGGATGTTATTAGTTACTTTATACTGTTTTTAAGGTGATAGAAACTTTTTAACGTTAACCGTTTATTCCTGATTTAAGATTGTGTCAGGTATTTGTTTTGAGTATATTCATAGTTAGATGATGCCTAAGAAGCTTTATTAAATTGATGTTTACAGTGTCCAGGTAAGGCTAACGATTAATATGAGCAGAGATATTGCTTGAAAAAGTAAGAATAGGTAACGTTTTATGCAATGTAGTTACTTTACTTTTGTTAAGTGTGGACTTTGTTAATGTTAACAGTGCTTATTCCTTCTTAAGATGTGTTAGGTTTGATGTTGTGTACATAATTTTCTTAGTTCATGTTACGTCAATTGTTAGCTTTATTGATGAGGAAAACTCATATTATGTTAAGTATATTCGAACAAAATCTAATTACACAAGATTGTGATAAAATTTTTGTTAAATGTTTTAACTGTTGAACATTGTAAGCGTTAACGATAATTATGTTAGAGAATATGCTTTACAAAGTGTGAATATGGTACGTCTTTTGGATGTTATGCTAGTTACTTTACTGTTGAGTGTTAGGAACTTTTTTAACTGTTAACCGTTTAGCCTGGTTTAAGACTGTGCAGGTTTTTAGTCGTAGTGAGTTATAATTCATAGTTCAGATGATGCTAAGTAAGTTTTATTAATGTTGAAAAACTTTGTTACGTTTGCATATATTATTGATGTTTGTATAAAGAACTTGATTTATTTATGTTTATCCGAAATCGCGATACTCAAAATGTGACCTTAATCAATAGATCAATAGATCACAGAATGGTCAGGAGGGGAGGTATGGATGCTGGCTGGATGGTTTGGTTTTTGATTTAAGTGATATTACTGCTTATTAGGGTATGTAAAAACGTAAATTTGTAAGTTAAACAAAAAGAAATATTTTCCATTTTATTATTTATGAAATTTATTTATTGTATTTTATTGTTCTTGCTTGATCTGAAAACCATATATTTTCGAAATCTACAGACCCAAAACAATGTAATAAGGCCACCAACAATTGCTATTCATTACATAATATTTATTAACTCGGTACCGCACCGGCCCAGCACCGTTGCCGCTGTCACCTTCATACTCCTCCTTTCCTCATTCTTCTTCCTTCCTTCTTCATTCTTTCCCCTCTTTATTCATCTTTACATCCTTCTTTCTATCCCATCCTTAGACCGCTGTTTTCCCACTCTTTGCTCTTTTTTTCAGTCCGAAACCCCCTAATGGTCCTAGACACCCTTATACGGAGTTATAACCAAACAATATACGAAACTACTACGACCCTTGATAACCCTTATAAGGACACCCAACATTGTGTGTTATACGACTCTTATTAAAACTCGGCACCGCAGAAGGCTCCGCACCGGTTCCAGAGCCAACTACCTCAGAAAATCCATTACCAAGTCTTTTCTAGAAAATTAAACTCTGAATCCTCTTACCAAATTTTCACCGATTATGAACACTCGATTTTTAATGAGGTGGGTCCCCTTCGGAGACCCATGGTGAACGATAAACATGGTCTACGACGAGGATAACCTCCCTATCTAACCCTCCTTCAAATTTTAGCCTGATACGATAACCCTAACCCATGTAAATATATATATCGAACTCGGAAACCGGATGCGCGAAGAAGAAACCGCGGCAGAAATAATACCAAATAATAAATAATAAATACTGCGACCCCCGGCGATGCGGTGATGTGACCGCGGAGCCGGAGCCGGAGCCGCGAATCGCGCCAGGAGTCGAACCCTGCAGGGGACGCGCGAACCTGAAGCCTTGAGTCGTTGCTAGGGAGATGCGAACCAAAAGGTGAAATGAACGCAAAACAAAGGCGCTGACAGAGGAGATGTAGAAGCTGACGAAGGAGACGCAGAAGGGATTTTAAAACAACTCAGAAGTGTTCCCTTCGGGAACCAATAATAAGACTTAAAATAATAATAAATAATAATAATGGGGCTGTGTGTAGTGTGTGCGCTTCTCGCGCACTACGTAACTCGTCTACCGACGAGATTACGTGCATCAGCTCAGATCCAACTCTCGTTAAGGCTATAAACTACATACCAAACTCAGATCAACCAACAAAAGGCGTAAGCGCAAATCGGACGTCCACCCTCGGGGGTGACCACCCTCGGGGGTGACACCCTCTAAATACATCCTACAGACTTGAAATTACACGGATTTCGATCCTTACCCCATATATACCATTATATTCCATAGTTTAAAAGCAAATATCTCTATTCCCTTCATATCGAAAAGCTGTAGAATCCCAAACTGGCGCATTCCACTACTTAATATATATATATATATATATATATATATATATATAATATATATATAATATATATAATATATATATATATATATTTTATTTTTATATATATAATATATATAAATAATATATATATATAAATACTAATATAAAATATATATAATATAATATACAGTAATAATATATTATATATATTTAGTTTTTTATAAAATTTAAAATTCTCTTATCTTAAAAGTATTTATCATTTTATTATTATATTATTATTATTATTATTATTATTAATTATTATTATTATTATTATTGGAACGTGATCATTACCTGCACTGTGTGTTGTGCTGGTATCTAATATAACATAGAGAGTACAAATCCACCCCCCGGAAATCACATCGTCTTCTTCTCTTCTTTAAGATTGTAATGAATAGTAAGAGGATTCC
>JABUQX010080699.1:70000-71049 GCA_015478945.1 Trachelipus rathkii
AAGTACAATGTGTTCAGTAAATGGACATCATTTAGGGTCGTGTTAGGGATGTGAAGAGAAATTGATAATATTAAAGAGAAAAATTATCGTATTATTATGATGTTTGCCTCACTAGTATATTGTAAAATATATAATAAATATATATATATGCTTTAGTACGGCATGGTGTTGGTCAATGTGGACCATGGAATGGATGATCAGAAAGGCTTGGTTAGCGACTGTTATAATGTGGTGAGTGTGCTTGAGCGGGAATCGACCGGCTGGGCGAGACGGAAGAAAAAGTGGATTTTCTAGTCAGTAAAGGACATGCCTGGAGGAGAGAGACATGTGAATTGGAAGAGGCGAGAAGAAAGGTGCGAAATAGGAGTGAATGGCGGGAGGCTTTTACTGCGAGGAGCTATTGGTTGTGGCCCACCTGTGCCAAGGAATGAACCTCCCAGTGACGAGTGCCTGGTGAAGGGTCCGCCACTTCCGTGAAGCTCTAGAGGTGAATTTTCTGGACTACGACGAGTTCTCACTAAAAGGTTAAAAAAGGGTTGGTAGGGCTGGGCTTTCTTTTCGATTTGCGTCATATTACTTTTACTACTTTTCTATTCCCGGTGCATGGTTGAGCACCTTACTCCCAGATTTTGGCAGAGAAGTGGAGTGATGATGATAGTGATCATATTAATATATATATATAATATATGATATATATATAAATATAATAGTATATAAAATATAATATATAAATATATAATATAATATATATATAATATTATATATATATAAATAATATATATAATAATATATATTATATATATAATAAATATCCTCACCACCACCCTCAGGTAACTCTTGCAAACAGAGGCTAAATTCCACATAAAAAGACGTGAAAAACTACAAATAATTCAAGAAATAATAATAATAATAATAATAATAAATATAATAATAATAATAATAATAATTCAATAATAATAATAATAATAATAAAAATAATAATAATAATAAATAATAATAATAATAATAAATAATAATAATTTAATTATTATTACTGTGATTATGATGGT
>JABUQX010080700.1:0-2500 GCA_015478945.1 Trachelipus rathkii
CTATAAAGTTGCACTACTTACATTCTCACCAAAGAAAATTTCCGGATAACCATAAGGAGATGTTAGTGATGCAGCAGGAGTGAACCTTCCATCAAGATCTCAAAGTTCAGTGGAAGACAGTTACAGCGTCAAGTGGATATCATATGATGGACGACTCATTGTGGTGGAGCTGATGAGGGATATGAGACGATAATGCCCAGTAGATCGTCTCACGAAGAGAAAGTTGACTACCATCGTTTAGATGTTTACAGTTAAAAACCCAATTCCTCTATTACATGTTATGTTGTCCATATTATCTTTATTCATAGTTGTTTTATATGTTTAACATATATCTTTCAAAGACATGTATCATATCATTACGATTTGTTTTCTCTCTCTTCAATATCTAGATATATATATATATATATTATATATAATATATATATATATATTATATATATATTATATATATATATATATATATAATATATATATATATATATAATATATATATATATATATATATATATATATACTATATACTATATACTATTATAGTATATTATATTATCCAATAAATTGTGATAGACCTCTGAAAAAGGAAAAATGATAAAATTTTTACCAATAAATATTTTGCATGTGATATGCAAAAACCGATTACATTTTGGAATCAGCAATCAATAAATCAATTTTCGAAAACCCGTTGCAAGAAATTTCATGTTTTAACCAGTGTTATATACAACAGTAATAAAACAAAAAGTAATACAAACTATTTCTTACGTCTATAGCAAACTACCATTCACATATGTAAAAATAATGTAAATGAAATTGCAAAGTTCGTTAAGTTAAAGAATTTAAACTAAACTTCATTTGAATAGCTCTAAGGTTTAAAATGACAGACATAGCAGTTCTCTTATTTTCAGGGGATAACCTATTTTTTGTGGCTTCATAAATATTTCCTCCTGTTCTGAATATTCTTTCACTTTTCGACTGATGGCGGTGGAGCTGAAAGGTATTTTATTGCTAGTTTGTTTCAAATTCATAAACTATTTCCAGTGTTTTGCCACCAATTGAAGGGAATATCATTGTCTTCACTGGTCAAGGTAGGCAAACTTATATATTTGTTTATTTCTTGATGTAATTCCGTATGTAACTATTTACTTTTATGTACAATAAATAATCACATCAGAAGAATGGGACTTTCTTTTTTCACTCTCACTTTCTTTTCTGTATGACGATTTTGATGCCACAATTTCTTAAAAACAATCCATTAAAGAAGTGAAAATGGAACCTTCAGCTTCACTTTCCCCACTACGTGAATCATCGTCAGCAGAAGAGTCAGGAGCTAAATTTTCATGCATTTTCTTTCCATGCCTAAACGACATATTTCTTACTGATTCATCTGATTCATGTTGAAAATTAGCTTGAATCGCAGATCTAAGAAAGTAGCTACACACAAAGATTTATCACAAAGAAACTTAGAAAGTCTTTTTTCTACTGATTTCTTAAGCTCTTCAACGAGTTAATTATTCCACTGAAGCTTTTGCTTTAATTGCCTTTATTTAAAAATAGATTTTTGCTAAAATGGTAAGAGATCACTTGGGCGACTGTTACTTCACGTGTAATGCTTGTTTTAGTGATGTTGTCAAATGGCTCAAGTGAATGGAATAATTTTGCCACTGGAAATCAGTCAACCTTTTCTGATTGCATTCAGCAGCGTATATGGGTAGGGGAACTTTTTGTTCAAACAATCTTTTTAGCATATCATAAGTTCTGTTCAGCGTGTAGAAACGTCTTGATTTAATTTATGCTGTTTGTCATTCAGCTGCATCTGTAAAGTTTTTAAGCTTTGCAGCTGCCGTTGCTGAATGTTGAGTAAAAATGAGAGGATATGCTTCTGTGCAGTAAATAAAATATTTTAACAGACTTCTGACATATTGAATCGGGAATGCATAGTTGCAACATGTGAATAAAAACATGAAATTTGATAGCAAGCCACTCTCCTTACTTACAGCTACCATGTTGGGCCATTATCCCGTTAATACTAAATGAATTTCTATTTTTTAGAAATATTGAAAAATGTTCCCTATAAAACCTATGATCTGACAAATAACAAAGATTTTCGCCATATTGGCTACAAATTTTAGCATATATTTTTATTTTTTTTTGGAAAATAAGTTTCTAAAATTCAATTTTAAATTGAAATTAACTTCCCTTATGTTGACGTAATTTATTGCTTATAAAGCTCAATATTCGGCCGATAGTTCGGCAAAAAGCCGAATAACGAATATTCGGTATTTTGGTCGAATAGGAATACCGACATACTTACCGAATATTCGGCACATCCCTAATATATATATATTATATAATATTATATAAATATATATATATATATATAATATACAGTATATCATAAAGAATATATATAATATTATATATAATATTATAATATTATATTTATATAGTTATATATATATATAATAATATAGATATATATATACTATTATATATTATATATATA
>JABUQX010080700.1:17500-20000 GCA_015478945.1 Trachelipus rathkii
AATATGATATATATAATAATATAATATATAGTGTATACAGATATCAGTGGCGTACCTTGAAGATTATACTTGGGTAGGAAGTTGTATATATATATATGATATACTATATATATATAATATATATTAATATATATATATATAAATATATATAATTATATATATATATATTATATATATATATATATATATATATATATATATATCTATATATATTGAGAGAGAGAGATGAGAGAGAGAGAGAGATTCAAAATTCTTTTTTTCAAATTTATTCGTACGTTTTCAAGTGAGCGAAAATTTTCGTACCCGTGATTTTCGTATCTCTTCGAGCGTACAGTAAGGTATGATGCCTGGCCTTTCTCTATATAATATTAATATGAAATACCGAAGATCTATTTACGCCATAGCTTAGAATTTTACTCTTAGAACAGAGTAGGAAGAAAATTTTCCAATGATTTTAATATTATAAATTGGTTATCACTAAAGTAATTGTTTTTCTTTAATTTAATTTTATAAATCCGTTTCTGCTTTTCATTTTCAATAAAATTGTAATAATTTTTAGTTAACTTTACCATTACCATTAACAATTTTATCCCAATTTCTTCTTTTTGTTTTTGTCTATTGTTCTTATTTGTGTGTGTAGAGTTTGTGTGTGTGTGTGAAATGATGACAGATTTGCATAGGCGCCGGGCTTTCTATTAACTTTACCAACATCCGAGGCTTAAAATCTAACTTTGCCTCTGTGGAATCTCACCTATCTAACTCCTAAACCCTACACCTTTGCTCTGTCCTGAGACTCAGATGGCTATGAAATTCACCCTTTAACTCGTTTAATGTATCAACTATAACATTTCATAATTTCCGTCTGAAAGGGTGGAGTGTGTGCTTATGTAAACCTTAATACTCCTGTAACAACACATCTCGAAAATCTCAAATATCCTAACTTCGATGCTCTGTGGCTAAAAATCTTTCTTAATTCTGCTACAATAATCTTGTGATTCTGCTACTGTTCTCCTAACAGAACAGATTTTCACACTTTCTTTGAATATCTTACTACCTCTCACGAGACTGTTATATCTTCTCATCCAAATACTGAGGTCCTATTTAGGGGATTCTCTCATACTGATTTAGGTGGGGAGGAGGCCGAATCATTCAGCATTCTCAACGATCTGGAACAACTAATTAAAGAACCTACACATATTCCGGATCGTCCCTACCAATTCTTGAACACACTTGACCTATGTTTTCCACACCCACTAGTCCCCTTCTCTCTATAAATACACTGCCTTCGCTCCTATTGGTAAATCTGACGCACAACCTTATATTCTTAACTTTAATACTCTTCTCTCCAACAGCTCCTCCTGCCTACGCGTTTTTTCCTAGCATTGATCGGGGTGATTGGGGGGGCCTTGCGTCGCTTCTACGCAAACTATAATTGGAATGCTTTGACTCTGATGACGCTTCGGCTTCTTCCACTAAGGGGGAGCTGTATTCGTTGACGGGATGAGCAGGTTCATTCCTTCTTTTCGACTAAATCTTTCTCTCCTCATAATCCATGGTTCGATCGTGCTGTTCTCTGGCATTCAGGCTAGAGACAGCGCTTATGGGGGTGGAAAATTCTCGTTCTCCGCTATCACTCGCCTAAATTTTTCCATTCAGCCTAGAAATCGTTGCGCATGGGATACTCTTCGACCGAGCAAAGCGGGCTTTTCATCAAACGATCAGTGCGCTCCACCTGCTTGGTTCTCCTACGACAAATCTTTCTGGCCTTTGCCAAAAACATCTCTAACAACTTCTGTAATCTGCCTTTCCTCTCTTATTCGATCTGATGGCTCTGTTGCTAATTCTCAACTGAAAAGGCCAATCTCTTCGGCCTCCTATTTTCCTCTAACTCGACCCTGGACGATTTCTGGCATTCCTCTTCCTCCACCTTCTCCGCTCAGGTGTCCTATGTCTTTGCTGTGAATTACATTTGATCGGTTGCATGGGCTCCTGAGATGCTATGACCGTTAGGAAGGTGGGGGGCCGGATGGCATCGCTCCCCGAGTTTTGAAGGGAGTGTTGTTCCGAGCTGGCCCCTCCCCCTCGTTCAACTATATTCTCTATGTCTCAATACTAACACTTTCCCCTCAGTGCTGGAAGCACGCAGCAATGTCCAACCTATTCCGAAAAAAGGGAAGCCGCTCTAATCCTTCTAACTATCGCCCTAACGCTCTCACCTGTATTCTATCTAAGATCTTTGAAACCCTTCTTAACTCTCCTTTCTTAGATCATCTTGGAATCTCATTCTCTCTTTCCGATCGCCAGTACGGCTTTTGGCGTTCGAGGCCTACTGGTGATATACTTTCCTACTTATAACCGATTTATGGTTTCCCGCCCTTGGAAATACGGGGAGACTTGCGTGGTGGCGTTGACATATCCAAAGCATTTGACCGGGTAATGGCACGCGTCACTGCTCTCCAAGCTCCCTCTTTTGGTTTCCCTCCTTCTCTTTGCTTACTTA
>JABUQX010080700.1:22500-25000 GCA_015478945.1 Trachelipus rathkii
TATAATTCTATATATATAATATATATCATATAATATGTTATGGGGGGGCAGGGTAGGGCCATGGCCCCCCCCTGGATACGCCACTGCTACTATAATTATTAACAATGATTTTTTTTTTTTACTCACACGGCGAACCGATATATATATCTCCTACCTATATAGCTATTCTCATATATATATATATATATATATCTATATTATATATATAATATTTATATATTATATAATATATTATTTATATATATATATATATACAATATTGATAAAGTTATTGATAAAGTTTATTCACTTGTGACTAACAAACTACGACCCATTTTAGTCTGTTCTAAGTCATGGGTGATGAATTCAAGTGGTATTGAACAGCCAATCCTGTTATTAATATTAAATTTAGTAAAGTGTTGCTACTTGGGATATGGTACCAAGAGGAAAATGTCCTGGATATTGAAGTTGGCTTTTTAGAAGCAATCCACAAAAGTCCAAAGGTGATTATTCAAAACGTACAAAACCACCACCCATTACGTACAATTTTAAAGTGCTAAAGAAAAAAAATCTACCTTTCCTTTATGAATAGCTAGATCTGCACAATTCTTGGCTAGCGTATTCTAAAATATTGAAAGGATCGTTTTGTAGATTGTGTGGCTTATTTAGACCTTCTAGTTCACAAGAGATATATTTGGCTCAATTAATCGTAAAACATTTTCGATAAATATAAGAAGACATGCATTTCATGTGCTAAAGTCCATGCAAATTCAAAATGGCATAAAGAGCTCAAGTACCAGCCAGGAATTTTAAAACGCAATAATATAAATAAGCGTTGTTAAGTGTAACGAGCAAACTTGCATGTTGCCTACCTCCCAGAAATAGTTCAGCAAGATAAGGGCAAAAACATTGTGAACAATCAGCCGTACCCGAGTGCGTTTTTTCTCACCCATGACGTAGCTATTAGCTGCAGCACTGCGAGAAGGCGTTAATTTTTTCCGATATTCCCTAAATTTAGAGTAAAAGCTGGAGATACTGTTCTTATGAAAAATTTGAAATCAAGCGGAGTAAAAGCTAAATACACCTCACATATGATTCAGAATAAACTTATATTTATTTGTGGAAAGTTGATATGTAATCAAATTTTGAATGAAGTAAACAATTGTGAATATTTCTCCCTTTTAGCAGACGAGGCAGCAGACATATCCGGAACAGAACAGCTATCGATTGGTGTTCGCTTCGCTGATAAGGATCTCAACGTACGTGAAGAACTTCTAGGCTCTACTCCTCTTGAAAAACTTAAAGCTGAAAATATAGCAAGAGCTATATTGTCTACTACACGAGATATTTTCAATTTAAATATGAGTAAAGCTTGTTGGACTTGGGTTTGATGGGTGCTTCCACCATGGCTGGCAAAGGAAATGGAGTTCAAAGTTAATAAGAGATCAGTACCCTAAAGTCAATTTTTTCCATTGTTTGTTCTATCGTTTCAATTTATTTATTAATGACCTAAAATACTTTTCCAGAATTTCGAAACACTATTGGAATAGTAAAAAAAATTATAAAATTTTCCTTGAAAGTATGTCTCGCAGAAATTTGGTTGCTAATATACTATTGTTATGCGAAACACGAGGTCTGCCAAGTACAAATCAACTAGGATATTTTAAGAAACATTTTAGCCAAATAAAATTATCATTAAAAAAAATCTCTTATCTGATCCAGATGTAACGCAAGCCACATGAACTGCAGCATGTCAGCTTTCATCAGCATCAGGAAGTCCTGCATTTCTCATCTGTTTAATAATCATGACGAAATATAGTTCATATTTGGAGCCTATATGAAATATTCATCAAACTGAAGTAATAAATTTGGATGAGGTTCATTGTCACATAGAAAAACTTTTAATTATTTTAACTTTATTTATGGAAATGAAAATAATGCAGTCTCTTTTTAAAGGATTTTTAAAAATCTAAGAAATTTTGATTTTTTATTACCACGCACAGTATCCAAAGAATTCCCACGCTCAGGGACATCAAAAAAGTTCTGCTGAGATTACTTTAGAGTTGTCACTATTAATACTTTACCCTGAATTCTCTCATTTCATCTCTGAGTTTCAATTTTTCGAACACAATATATACCTATACCTTTCCTTGCATTTGCACCCAGTTAGCAACACGAAAATTAACCTTGAAATCCTGAATATTAAAAAAAAAAAAAAAATTAACTCATTATAACTGAATATAATATTGACAACCTAATTGGTGAAGCAGAATCTTTGTTTAATTTCTGGAATGAATCAGATAGGGAACAAATAGATGAGAAAATGAGTTACAGCACATTACTACAAAATCATTGTACATTTTTCCAAACAGTTCCACAAGCTATCAAAGTACTTCTCACACTTCCATCAACTACTTGTGCAATTGAAAGGTCGTTTAGTACCTTACGACATGTTAAAACGTGGCTAAGGTCAACTATTTCCAACGAAAGATTAAATGGGCTAGTTAACTAGGCATTCGCG
>JABUQX010080700.1:32500-47500 GCA_015478945.1 Trachelipus rathkii
AAAGTTAGAATACTTAATTTTTTTAAGCAGAAATAAAATATTAAATAGAAAAAAAAAAAAAAAACTTTATTGTATATTGTATTTTTAAAGTTTCAAGTAATAACTTTTTGAATTTTAAAAACCTATTTGTAAAGGTGATATATTGAACCTTTGATTTTGGTGTTGTTTCTCATTGATTGCAAGATAATTATAATCTCTACTTCGTTCTTACAATTACGATTATTTTGCATCTATTAAGATGTAACAGAATTTTCTTTTATCTTTTTGCATTATATAAACCGTGGTAGAAATTTCGGTACGTTCTGCTAATCCATTCAATTTCGGTATTCTTTGAGTTTTGTATTTTTGAATTAACAAAGACTCCATACTTGATCCTTCGAAGCCTAACTGATGAACCCACCTCCAAAACATATACCTTTCTTAATTCATGAAAAACTTTCTTTTAAAGTCATCATTAGTTTAGGCCAAAAAAAATTTTTTATAATAAAAAAATATAAATACAATATAATATATATATATATATATATATATATAATATATAATAATATTATTAAAATATTTTTTTTAAAAATATATATATATATTATATATATATATATATATATATATATATATATATATATATATATATATATATATATATATATATATATATATATATAATATATTAGGTTATTCAAAACAATATACAATGTATCATCACAGAGACCGCCACAGGACTTACACACACACGCAGCACACACACACACACACATATATTATTATATATATATATTTTATATAATATATATATATATATATTATAATATATTATCATATTATATATATTATATATATATTATTATATATTATATATATATATATATTACATATAGATAATATATATATATATATATTATATATATTATAGTATATATATAAATATATATATATACACCACGCACATCACACACACACATATTATATACATATATATATATATATATTTTTAAAAGTTTTATGAAAAAATGGCAATAAATAAATGTTGATTTATTTTTATTGTTGAAATATGGAAGCTATTATTTTAAAAGCTTACATATAATATATATATAATAATATATTATATATATATATATATATATATATATATATATTATATATATATAAATTATATATATAATATATATATTATATATAGTATTATATTATTATATATATATATATATATACCCTGTTCTCATGTTTCTAATTTTGAGGTTTCAGAATTTTCTACTTTATAGTGATTAGACTTTTGGAAATTTAGAACTAAATTCAGTTGTCCTTTCTTGTTTATCACCTAATTCTACTGGCTATCTAAAGTATAAAATAGAACATATTCTCACTTCCTTATCAGAAATCATCATTTTGGATTATTTTAGCGTTCCTCACCAGCTCCGATGGTGTTCCGCTAATTCTCAAGATCAAGCTGATGAACTTGCCTTTCATTTCTTTGTCCAGAATAAAGTTGACCAGATGGTGCAGCTCCCTCTTTTCTCATATTCCCATGTGTGATGGTGCAGCTCTCTCCTTACTCATATTCCCCTGATGGTGCAGCTCTCTTCCTACTCATATTCCCTTGTGTGATGGTGCAGCTCTCTCCCTACTCATATTAACTTGTGTGATGGTGCAGCTCTCTCCCTACTCATATTCTCTTGTATGATGGTGCAGCTCTTTCCTTATTCATATTCCCTTGATGGTGCAGCTCTCTCCCTACTTATTTCCCCTGATGGTACAACTCTCTCCCTACTCATTAACTTTTGTGATGGTGCAGCTCTCTCCCTACTCATATTCCCTTGATGGTGCAGCTACTTCCCTACTCTTATTCCCCTCTTCTTTTGGTAAATGAACCCAACATTCTGGACATTTTCTTAACTTCTGATCCTAACCTAACCTAACCCTATGGTTTTCGTTAATTAAAAAAAAACAGTGTACATAAAACATGTAAGTAAATATATACGTAATTATCCGAAAATATTTCATTTTTGGAAAAATATCTAATATAAATGTGATTTTTAAAAAATTATTTAAAATATTATGAACTTTTGAATCATGTCCGTTACCACTTAAATTCATTGTTAGTATCAAATACTAGCAAATAAAAAAAATAAAAAAAAAAATAATAAAAAAGTCAAAACTGAATGAGTCGTAAAACAAACATTAAGACATTAAGAAGAGACATAAGAATATAGCAGACAGTAAGAACCACATGGCCTGGTCGAAGACTGTCCCAGTCAAACACTAAACCAAACATTGCTCATGCAAATCCACAAAGCACCCTAGGGCTTGTCAAATTACTGTAACTACAAATCCACCAATTTGGCTTAGTCAAAACTACATGACAGACAACTCAATCACATACATAGAATACACCAAACCATCCACATGCATTAATAACTAAGTTATGGTCACGCATGCAGTCTAACATTAATAACTACTGTAACTAAAAACCCGCCAATTTGGCTTCGTCTAAATACTATTATATGATACCCAAACCCATCCATTACCTATCCAACCCTTTGCTTAATATGTTGCAATCGCCAGTCACAACTTCAACAACTCCAATGTGGCAGACTATTCAAAATTTAACAACGCCTATTGACTGACATGCACACTCACTTTCTATATATTCAACGAATGCATGCTTTATTCTCTAATATTTAGCTATTATGCCCCCTGGTCACCTGTCCATGCCTCTACTATGAAAAAATTTAATCTGGCTCGTTATATCACAAATTAAGATGATAAAATATTTGTAGACTGATATTACATTTCCCTTGAGAATCGCCTTTCTACAGAAAACATCTAACATCCTTCAAGTCTCTCCGATATAGCTCTTTACCCCAACAGAAAAATCATCTTGTGGCCCTTACGTTTGCACTCACTCTACATAATCTAAGTCTCTTCTTATAAATCATAGGTTTCCCCAAAAAACTTAGTGCACAATACTCTATTACTGGCCTACCATAGCTATTATACAGTTTATTTGGATTTAGAATTTTGAAACAACATTGCGATTTATTATGCCAGCATCTTATTAGCTTTATTCATCTATTCCTTTCTTCCAAACACTGATTAGCTACTTCAAATTACTTGCTACTTATAATCACACCTAAATCTCTTTCTTGGTCCACAGACTCAAGGCAAATCCCCATTCATATCGTATTTAAAACTTTTATTTGAGTAACCTAGGTGAAGAACCTTACACTTTTTACTATTAAAATTCATTTGCCACTTATCTGCCCACCAAGAAGTTTATCAAGATCATTTTGGAATCTTTATACATCCTTCACTATTTCTAACTGTTGGGTGGCCACTTTGGGTATCATTCTGCAACTTAGAAACCTGCATTAAGTCACTGGTCTAAATTATTATTATATATATGAGGAAACAGTAGTGGCCCAGCACTGAACCCTGTGGACACCACTTTTTCACTATTTCCCATGATGATTTATTGCAATTTAGTTGTACACACTGTTTTCTTTCTATTTCGAAACCACTCTTTAATCCAACCATGTACCACATTGCAATAACTACATTGCAATAAATTCTTCATCAGCCTTATGTGGGGAAACTTATCAAAAGCTTTGCTAAATTCTAAATATACAATATCAACTGGATCTCCTCTGTCAATGCAGTCAGTAATGTATTCCATAAATTCTAAAAGGTTTGTCTGACATGACCTACCCTTTCTGAAACCGTGCTGGGAGTCTTACAATACCTTGTTATCTTCTAAATATTTCTCTATATAACCTTTCTTAATTTTTCCAGAACCTTTACCACCAGAGATGTTAAGCCTAACTGGCCTATAATTTCCCAAATCTTTCCTTACTACCTTCATAACAGCAAAAACAGGAGATGCTGTTTCCAGTTCATCTGATGGCCAAATGTTAAAGATCGCTTAAAAATCAAATACAGTGCCTTTGCAATGCTTGTATACCCTCTTTCAGAATTCTACCATATATACCATTAGGGCCTGCAGCTTTATAGGATCAATATGATTCTAAATAAACGTTTAATATCTTTTACATCAAAATTCAAATCCTGTAAGTCTATTTGTTACATGGCCATAACCCAAAAAAAGGGGAAAACCTATACAAGAACTATTAGTCTCCAAACCATTATCTAATCTTTCCTCAGTAAACACTGAAGCAAAATAAGCATTGAAAATGTTGACCAACTCCTTATCTGAACTCACTAAATTTTCATCAATTTTAATTGGACAATTGTCCTATTCTTACTTTAAATTATAAAAGCTAAAAAAACTTCTTCAGGTTCTCCCTATTACTATTCCTTGCTAAATTAATTTTTGCCGCTCTCTTTTGCCTTTTCTTATGACTGCGCTAAGTTCATTTTCTATTTTTCCATATAATTTCTTAAATCATTCTTTCCCTATTACTACCCTTGAATATTTTAAAACATCTACGCTTTTCATTAATTTTCTCTCTTATCTCTCTAGTAGTAATAGACCACAATGCGAGGCAACCTTTTTCGATATGAAGGAATAGAGATATTTGCTTCAAACTTGGAATATAATCTATGTATGTGATAAACTGATCACAGGCGAGTTTTGGTGACCGTAGGATGTATATAGAGGGGGGTCACCCCCGAGAGCGTAGCCGCTACGCCCGCGTTTATACCCTTTTGGCTTTCCAAATCTGAGATTGAGTTAGGCCTAACCGAGAGTAGGCTCTGAGCGTGATGACGTATCTCGTCGGAGACGAGATTACGTCAGCGCGTGAGCGCGCGCGTGCGCATACACATACACATTATTATTATTATTATTATTATTATTATTATTATTATTATTATTATTGTTATTATTATTACTTCGAAGAAATTGAGATCACGGAGTGATCTCAATTTCGAGGTGTCTTGTGCTCAGCCCTCGGATCCATCTCCGTACCGCACCGCACCGCACCGCACCGCACCGCTCCGTAGCGCTCCGCTTCCGACTCATCCTTTGAGTTTTTTATTATTATTATTATTATTATTATTATTATTATTATTATTATTATTATTATTATTATTATTATTATTATTATTATTATTATTATTATTATTATTATTATTTATTATTATTATTATTATTATTATTATTATTTTTTGTTACTTTTCTTCTTATTTTTTCTTCGCATCCGGTTCCGAGTCCAATATATATCTACATGGGTTAAGGTTATTCGTATCTGATAAATTTGGCAGGGGGTTAGATGGGAGGTAACCTCGTCGTAGACGAGGTTACGTCCCCGTGGGTCCCTGAAGGGGGACCCCACCCCCCTTTAAAAATCGAAGTGTTCGTAATTGGTTGAAATTTGGTGAGATGGATTCAGAGTTTGAATTTCTAGAAATATTGGTATGGGAATCTGCAGGAGGCGGGCTCCGGCACCGTGCTGGGAAGCCACTGCGGTAGCCGAGTTAATAAAACAGTCGCTATATCAACAGATGTTGGTTGTCCTTATAAGGGTTATCGAGTAGTTAGACGATTCGAATTATGAGATAAATCAAAGTCTGTGATAAAGGGTGTCATAGGACCCCCCTTAGGGGTCTCGCACTGAAAAAAAAAGTGCACAGAAGTGCAAAACAGAGTCGAAGAGGAATGAGACAGGATGAAAGATGAATAAAGAGGGAAAGAATGAGAAGGATCTAGACCAGAGGAGTAGAAGTGACCAGATGCACCGGTGCTTGGCCTCGCGTGCGGCTGCCGAGTTATTAAATATTTGTGTAATGATACAATATTGGTGTCCTTATATATGTTTTCGAGTCTGTAGATTTCGAAAATAACGGTTTCAGAACCATCAAGAAATAAAAAAAAATAAATAAATAAATAAATAATAAAATTTCTTATTCTTTTTATGTTTATAACTTAAACAAATTTACGTTTTTAATACCCTAAAACAGTAAATCAGCAAATCAAACCACCATCCAACAAGCATCCAAACTCCCTCCTGACCATCTGTGATCTATTTGATCTATTGATTAAGGTCCAATTTTTTACTAAAATTGTTCGACTAAACATAACATAAATTCAAGTTCTTTATACAAGCATCAGCCCATTATATGCTGACGTAACAAAGTTTCACATTAATAAAAGCTTACTGTAGCATTATCTGATCTATGATATAACCCACAACGAGAAACTTAGCCCATCTTAAACAAGAATAAATGGTTAACATTAACAAAGGACCACACTTAACACCAGTAAAGTAACTAACATAACATCCAAAAACGTAACTTATTCACACTTTGTCAAGCATGTCTCTAACATAACAATGTTAATTTTACATTTAACCATGGTAATAATGTAAACAAAAATTTAGCCATAACCGTAGTGTAACATATCATACAGACCAAGAGTATACTCTAAGACGTAACAAGGTTTCATAGTATAAAGTCAACATAACTTACCAGAACTAAGAATATAATGTACAAAGGCAACCCAGACACTTAAGCAGGAATAAACTGCTAACATTAACAAGATTCACATTACAACCTACAGCACTAATCCATTTAATGCATATCTCTGTAGAGAAAACTTAAAAAGTCCATGGAAGAAGTTTTCATCAATAACCTTTACTTCATATAGGTTATTGATGAAAACTTCTTCCATGAACCAAGAGATCTTGAAACATCATTCGAAATGCTTGCTAATGAAGTCATTGATGCTATATTCCAACCCTTCATACGAATCCTATCATAGTCTAAGTCTTGTAATAGACTAGGATAGGATACGTATGAGGGTTGGAATCAATTTCACTTTTGACGATGATCAGTCACCTGTCTGGAAATACTATGTAAAGGTCCTAAGGTCCTCGTAAAGAGGACATTCGTAGGAGCAGAATGAGAGGTTATCATACCAACACAGCGAAAAATGTCTACTGACGAAATTTGGATGTATAAACAGCTCTAAAAGGTAAGAGATTCTTCTTTCAACCAATCAGAAGAAAGTAAACAAGAACACAACGCACGAAAAACATATCAGTTCAAAAGGGTATATATTTTCGTTAGAAACAAACAAAAAACAACAACAACAACAATGAACAGTCCAAAAATAAGTTCTTTATATACCAACCAACGAATATATGCTAACGTAAATTGTTTTCACATTAATAAACTAACATAGCATTACCAGAACTAGAATATAATATACAATAACAAAATCTAACACACCTTACGCTAGAATAAACAACTAACATTAACAAATTCCATACTTAACAGCAGTAAAGTATCTAGCATAGCATACAAAAAACGTAACTATTCACACTTTTTTTCAAGCATATCTCTAATATCGATGTTATTTTACATTAACAAATGATTTACGTAGCATTTAGAGTATTTCATTTCGGATAAACATAGCACAAAAGAGTTCTTTATATTACTAACCATCGAATATATGCTAACATAACAAGGTTTTCATATTAATATAGCTAACATAGCATCACATGAACCAGGAAAATAATGTACAACGGTAAACCTAACACATCTTACGCCCTAATAAACTGTTAACATTAACAAAGTTCCACACTTAATACCAGTAAAGTAACTAACTTTACATACAAAACGTAACCTATTTATACTTTTTCCAAGCATATCTCTAACATATTAACGTTAATCTTACATGACACAGTAACATTTATCAAAAGTATATCATAACCCTGACCGATTATCATACAGACCAACGAATATATGCAAACCTACCAAAAGGTGTTTTTACATTATCATAGTAATATGTTAACAAAATTTATCATAACCATTACCCAAATAACATTATCTCTTTTTAGACTCCGTCCCCCTTTCAGAAAATATCAGTTCAAAACTGATAGATTGTTTTATGCCTTCTAACCATGTGCATAAAGTGATGCAATACTTATTATATTTGACCCTCTGGCAGGAACACAAGCAATGTAGCAGTCGCATTCGGTTTACGATTAAATATAAATGACACTTCGTTGGGAATAACGAAACTCCTCGTGAAGATATCAACAACAAGCGTAGAGATGCGGGGAGATGTCATCGTATCAGCACTGCGAAAAACTATCCTACTGAAGAAAATAGTGTATAAACATCCCTTAAATGTAATGAGATTCTTTCTTTCAACCAATCAGAAGAAAGTAAACAAGAATACGACGTACGAATGAACCATATCAGTTCAAAAGGGTATATATTCTCATTAGACAACAACAACAACAACAACAAAACATAGTACAAAAATAAGTTCTTTATATACTAACCAACGAATATATGCTAACACAACAAGGTTTTCACATAATTTAAAGCAACATAGCATCATGTGGACTAAGAAAATAATAATGTACAACGACGAATCTATCACGAATAAACAACTAACATTAACAAAGTTTCAACTAACAGCAGTAAAGACCTAACACAGCGTACAAAAACGTAACCTATTCACATTTTTTCCAAGCATTATCTCTAACATATTAACGTTAATTTTTACATTGACATAGAATATTTAACAAGGATTTATCATAATCTTGTCCAATTATCATACAGACACGAATATTTGTAAACATAACAAAGTTTATCCAAACATAACACAAAAACAAGATCCTTATATACTAACATTAAATATATGCTTAACCAACAAAGCTTTAACATCAATAAAGCTAACATATCTTAACCGCAACTAAGAATATAATGTACAAAGGCAAACTTAACATACATCGCGTATGAATAATCAGCTAACATCCTGAAAATTCCCTACTTATCAAAGGTAAAGTAACTAATAGATCATACAATACTCGATATGTTCCCACTTTTCTAGCATATCAGCAACAGGTAAAACCGCATCATCTAACAAAATCCCTCACAAAGTGACCAATCTAATCAAAGATACAACATCTGGAACTACGAGATTAACACCAATCTTCACAAAGTGTCATCGTTTCTGAGTCATTAACACAATTGACCTATGAAGTTAAACATAGACATTAGCAAAATTAGGGCAAACCTAACATTACCCAACAAAAACTTAACCTAGGCTCACGTTTCTAACACATCATCGTCAGTTAACACAGTAATATCTTACAAAAACTCATCATTTCTCTAACAAATCAGTGTTATTTTCACATTGTCATAGTAATATTTAACATAACGTACCTAACTTACGAATAAACAGTTTTCATTAATCAAGAGTATTTAAAGCAACACATTACCTTTCGAGAGAAAACCCAAGGGATGAGCCCTTTGAAACCTAACGTTTCATGAGTAACATGAAATATTTTTATCCTTACCCTATTTTAGACCCCGCCCCCTTTCAGAAAATATCATTTCAAAACTGTTAGATTAGGCAACAGCGCATCATACAGAGGCGATTTGATAGCACTGTAAGCACTACTTGGAGATCACCCCAGAGAGATGCACGAAGACCCATCTCGGGGTACCCTGAAGCGGGTGTAAGCGCGTAAGGGCCAACAGCCCTTTGGGCTAGCCGTATGTAACAGATAAAAGACGTATTATCTAAACAAAATCCTTAACAAAGTGACCAATTCTATCAAAGATACCAGCATCTCGAACTATGAATTGACACTTCTTCATCAAAGTGTCACTCGTTTGAGTATAACATCAATTGACCTATGAATAAACGTAGACATTAGCAAAAATTCTAGGGCAAACCTTACATTAGCTCAACAAAAACTTAAACCTAGCTCACGTTTCAACACATCATCGTCAGGTAACACAGTAATATCTTACAAACTCATCATATTTCTCTACCAAATCAGTGTTAATTTCACCCTGTCATAGTAATATTTAACATAACGTACCTAACTTACGAATAAACAGGTTTCATTAACCAAGAGTATCTAAAGCAACACACCACCTCCCGAGAGAAAACCCAGGGGGACGCGCCCCTGAAAGGTGTGAATCTTGAGAGGGGGATCACCCCGAAGGGGTTTAAGCGGGCATTACCCTCCGAAGGAGGGGTTAGGCCTCAGCCCGACGGGCTGAGGCCCAGAGCCCGCTTACACCCGGGTGATCTCCCCTCTCAAGATTCACACCCTTTCAGGGGGGCGCATCCCCCTGTGGTTTTCTCTCGGGAGTGGTGTGTTGCTTTAGATTACTCTTGGTTAATGAACCTGTTTATTCGATAAGTTAGTACGTTATGTTAAAATTTAACTATGACAGGGTGAATTAACATGATTTTGGTAGAGAAATGATGAGTTTGTAAGATATTACTGTGTTAACTGACGATGATGTGTCAGAAACGTGATCCTAGGTTAAGTTTTTTTGAGTAATGTCAGGTTTGCCCTAAGAATTTTGCTAATGTCTACGTTTATTCATAAGTCAAATGATGTATATACTCAAAACGAGTGACACTTTTATGGAAGGATAGTGTCAATTCATAGTTCGAGATGCTGGTATCTTTTGATAGATTGTCACTTTGTTAAGGGATTTTGTGAGATTAATTACGTCTTTATCTGTTAAATGTAAGCGGTTACATAAGGGCTCAGCCCAAAGGACTGTGCCCTACCGCTCACCCCCTCAGGGGTACCCCGAGAGGGTCTTGCGTGCATCTCTCTCGGGTGATCTCCACGGTAGTGCGTTACGTGCGTATCAAATCGCCTCGTATGATTCGCTGTTGCCTAATCTAACAGTTTTGAAATGATATTTTCCTGAAAAGGGGTCGGGGTCTTAAAATAGGGTAAGGATAAAAATATTTCATGTTACCTCATGAAAGCGTTAGGTGTTACAAGGAGCACATCCCCCTTGGTTTTCTCTCGGGAGGTGATGGGTTGCTTTAGATACTCTTGTTAATGAAAACTGTTTATTTCGTAAGTTAGGTACGTTATGCTTAAATATTATTACATATTGACAATGTGGAAAAATAACACTGATTTGTAGAGAAAATGCTGAGTTTTTGTAAGATATTACTGTCGTTAACTGGACGATGATGTGTTTAGAAAACGTTAGCTAGGTTAAGTTTTTTGTGGGTAATGTTAGGTTTTGCCTAGAATTTTGCTAATGTCTATGTTTATTTATAGTAGGTCAAATGATGTTATACTCAAAACGAGTGACACTTTTGATGAAGATTGGTGTTAATTCGAGTTCCAGGATGTTAGTACTTTTGATAGATTGTACTTTGTTGGAGGTTTTGTATAGATGATGCGGGTTTTACCATGCTTCTGATATGCTAGAAAAATGGGAACATATCGAGTATTTGTATGATCTATTAGTTACTTTACCTTTGATATAAGTAGGGAATTTCAGGATGTTAGCTGATTATTCATACCCATGTATGTTAAGTTTGCCTTTGTACATTATATTCTTAGTTGCGGTTTTGATATGTTAGCTTTATTGATGTTAAAGCTTTGTTGGTTAAGCATATATTCGATTGTTAGTATATAAAGAACTTATTTTTGTGTTATTTTTGGATAAAACCTTTGTTATGTTTACAATTATTCGTTGGTCTGTATGATAATTGGACAAGATTATGATAAAATCCTGTTAAATAATAAATTTTTGTTAAAATTAACGTTAATATGTTAAGAGATATGCTTGAAAAAGTGATAGGTTACGTTTTGTACCCTGTGTTAGGTACTTTACTGCGTGTTAAGTATGAAACTTTGTATATATTATTCGTGATAGATTCGTCGTTGTACATTATTTCCTTAAGTCACATGATGCTATGTTGCTTTATTAATGTGAAAAACCTTGTGTGTTATGCTTAGCATATATTCGTGGTTTTGTATAAAAAGAAAAACTTATCTTTTGTACATATGTATTGTTGTTGTTGTTGGTTGTTGTTGTTGGTATATATACCCTTTTTGAACTGATATGTTCATTCGTACGTCGTATTCTTGTTTACTTTCTTCTGACTGGTTGAAAGAAAGAATTCTCATTACATTAAGTGATTGTTTATACACTATTTTCTTCAGTAGGATAGTTTTTCGCAGTGCTGATACGATGATATCTCCCCGCATCTCTACGCTTGTGTTGATATCTTCACGAGAAGTTTCGTTATTCCCAACGATGTGTCATTTATATTTAATCGCAAACCGTATGGCGACTGCTACATTGCTTGTGTTCCTGCCAGAGGGTCAAATATAATAAGTATTGCATCACTTTATGCAAATGGTTATAGCATAAAATCATTTTCATGTTTAGAGTTGGTATTTTCTGAAAGGGGGACGGAGTCTAAAAAGATGTATGATAATTTGGTAAGGTTATGATAAATTTTTTGTTAAATATTACTATGATATGTAAAAAAACTTTGGTAGGTTTGCATATATTCATTGGTCTGTATGATAATCGGTCAGGTTAGATACATTTTTTGATAAAATGTTACTGTTCCAATGTAGATTAACGGTAATTGTTAGAGATATGCTTGGAAAAAGTATGAAACAGGTTACGTTTTGTATATAAAGTTAGTTACTTTACTGGGGTGGAACTTATGTAATGTGAACAGTTTATTAGGACGTAAGATGTGTTAGCGTTTTACCGTTGGTACATATTTTTCCTGGTTCATTGTGCATGCTAGTTAGCTATTTAATATTGAAAACACTTGTTATGTTTAGCATTATATTCGATGAGAGTTTATATAAAAGAACTCATTTTGTGCTATGTTTATCCGAAAATGATACTCAAAATTGAACTCTGAATCATTCTAAATGTAAATTAACATCGATATGTTAAAAGATATGCTGAACAAGTTGTTAATAGTTACCGTTTTGTATGCTTATATGCTAGGTACTTTACTGGCGTAAGTATGGAACTTTGTTAATGTTAGTTGTTTATCTAGCGTAAGGTGTGTAGGTTTTGTCATTGTACATTATTATTCTTAGTTCTGGGTAATGCTATGTTAGCTTTATTAATGTGAAACAATGTTACGTTAGCATTATATTCAGTGTGGGTTTATATAAAGAACTTATTTTTGGACTGTTATTGTTGTTGTTGTTTGTTTTTGTTGTTGTTGTTAAGAGAATATATACCCTTTTTGAACTGATATGGTTCGTTCGTGCATTGTATTCTTGTTTACTTTCTTCTGATTGGTTGAAAGAAAGGATCTCGTTACCTTTTAGAGCTGTTTATACATCCGAATTTCGTCAGTAAGACATTTTTCGCTGTGTTGGTATGATTAACCTCTCATTTTTCTCTCCACGAATGTCCCTTTACGAGGACCTTTACATTAGTATTTCCCAGTCAGGTAGACTGATCATCGTCAAAAGTGAAATTGATTCCAACCCTCATACGTATCCTATCATAGTCTATTACAGACTTAGACTAGATAGATTCGTATGAGGCGTTGGAAGTATAGCATCAATGACTCTATTAGCAAGCAATTTCGAATGATGTTTCAAAGATCTCTTGGGTTCGATGGAAGAATTTTCATCAATAAACCTATATGAAGTAAAGGTTATATGAAAACTTCTGCATGCGACTTTTTAAGTTCTTACAGAGAAGTATGCATTAAATGGGATCTAGTGCTGGTAGGTTGTATTGTGAAATCTTTGTTATGTAGCAGTTTATTCCTTGCTTAAGATGGGCCTGGTTTGCCTTTGTACATTATATCTTAGTTCTGGTAATGTTATGTTGACTTTATTAATATGAACAACCTTGTTACCGTTAGAGTATACTCATTGGTCTGTATGATAATTACACACGGTTATGGTAAATTTTTGTTACATATTACCATGTTAATGTAAAATAACAGCGATATGTTAGAAAAGTGTAAGTAGGTTACGTTTTTGTATGCAATGGATTAGTGCTGTAGGTTATATGTGAATCTTTGTTAATGTTAGCAGTTTATTCTTGCTTAAGATGGGCTAAGTTTCTCGTTGTGGGTTATATTCATAGTTCAGATGATGCTAAGTAAGCTTTTATTAATGTGAAAACTTTGTTACGTCAGCATATATTGTTTGATGTTTGTATAAAGAACTTGATTTTATGTTATGTTTATTCAAAATGATACTCGAATGTACCTTTAATCAAATATAATCAATAGATCACAGATGGGTCAGGAGGGAGGTTGGATGCTGGTTGGATGGTGGTTTGATTTAGTGATTTACTGCTTTAGGGTATGTAAAAACGTAAATTTGTAAGTTATAAACATAAAAAGAATAAGAAATTTTATTTATTTATTTATTTATTTTTTATTTCTTGATGGTTCTGAAACCGTTATTTTCGAAATCTACAGACTCGAAAACATATATAAGGACACCAATATTGTATCATTACACTAATATTTAATAACTCGGCACCGCACCGGAGCCAGCACCGGTGCATCTGTCAACTTCTACTCCTCTGAGTCAGACTCCTTCTTCATTCTTTCCTTCTTTATTCATCTTTCATCCTTCTTCATTCTCCTTCGACCTCGTTTTGCCCACTCTGTGCTTTTTTTTCAGTCGAGCCCCCCTAATTTGGGGGTCCAGACACCCTACACGGATTATAATCATCATCATTCGAACTCTACGACCTCGATAACCCTTATAAGGACACCAACATTGTTGTTATACGACTGTTTATTAACTCGGCACCGCAGTGGCTCCAGCACCGGTGCCGGAGCCAACTCCTCAGATTCCCATACCAAGTATTTCCTAGAAATTTCCAACTCTGAATCCTCTCATCCAAATTTTCAACCAATTAACGAAACACTTCGATTTTTAAAAGGGGGTGGGTGGGGTCCCCCTTCAGGGACCCACAGGGGACGTAACCTTTCGTCTACGACGAGGCTTTAACCTCCCCATCTAAACCCTCCTCCAAATTTTATCCAGATACGATAACCCTAACCCATTGTAGAATATATTGGACTCGGAACCGGATTGGAAGAAGAAACGTGGCGAAATAATAACAAAAATAATAATAATAATAATAATAATAAAAATAATAATAATAAAATAATAATATAATAATAATAATAATAATAATAATAATAATAATAATAATAATAATAATAAAAAACTCCAGAGGATGAGTCGGAAGCGGAGCGCTACGGAAGGGTGCGGTGCGGTACGGAGATGGACCCGAGGG
>JABUQX010080701.1:5000-7500 GCA_015478945.1 Trachelipus rathkii
TGGGAGTTGGGGGAATACGAATGAGTAAATGCAGCCACGAAATTACCAATTTTTTATAGTACAATATTTTCTTTTTTTATTACTTCTGCAACTTCTGCAACATTCGCTGTCATTATTATAATTTTCACTTTGTTAACAACACCTTTCTTACTCCAGATCTTACATATTCTTCTTAGCAGAAACTTTGGTGTTTGATAAGACCGACAGAAAACAATACAATAGTCTCTCTTATTATATGTCTTCAATTTTCCAGTCAAAAGAGGATGTTGGGAGTATTTTCGCAACGATATTGCTTGCTCTCATAACTTGGATTTGGAAACTTTTGAATTTTTTTGCCATTTGCCTAGCCTCTCTTGGCAATTAAGGCCTAAATTCATTTCTTATATTTATATATTTTTGAACTCAGATGCCCATCATAATGTAAACCCCAGAATAGCTTCTCTTTTCTCATATTTTTCAGAAATCATCATTCTTGGTAATTTCAATGTTCACTAACGCCAAAGAATTTTCTCTTTGTTCTCGAGATTTATATGGCGAGTTCGTTTACCATTTTTCTAGCCACACTAACCTCAAGCAAATGGTGCAGTTCCATACAGTACCCCCTGATCGTTTTTGAAATGAACCCAAAATACTAAGCCTATAAAAACTTATAAACTTTCCCAATATACTGTTAAATTTATTCTACCTCTTCATTTGTCCGATCACCTTCATGTCTCTGTATCCTGTTTTATTTCTTCACAACCTAAACCTTCGGCGAGTAAAGGTTCTTAGCACATTTGTTCTGCTAATTGGTAGGACTTGGGTTAACAATTATATCGATATCATTTGGAATGATTACTACTTCAGAGGAAGTGGTCTCTTTAAGTTCACGGAACGTATAACACCCGTTTGGATTATCTTTGTCACGGAAGCAGCATACATCTCATTTTCTATCTCTTCAACTAAAACTGAAAAACCTTAGTTTAACTATGCTTGAACTCGTACTATTAGTCACAGGGATGCTGATTTCAGGAAATACAATCGTCTCTAAACCAATAAACTCTGTTACTCATGTTTCTTTCCAGAATAGTGTAAAATCTGTGTTCCGCAACACTAAAAATACTTTTCTTAGTGGAAAGTACAATAACCTCTGGCTCCTCTTCCTCATGATCAATTTGACATTTTTCGACAAATGTCAACTCTAACTTTGATTTTCCAACTTTCTCCTACTACAGTTTCTTCCTTCCGAATGGACAAATACTGTTTTCAAAACAAGGAGTCATTCAGACATTTGACGATACAGATTAGTACAACATTTGGCGCCACCAATTCCCCCATTTTAAAAACTCTCCACAATTTCTATTTGTTCTTCAAATTATCACATAATTGTAATGCGGTTTTGCTTCAATAGACGCTGCTGCTCTGATCTTTCTTGAGACACAACTTCTGCTTTGAGAATAGCGCGTCATACTTGCCACATTTTCCCTTCAAATCTTTACCTCCAGGCCTAATCTTATTATTATGTACATACAATACACGCAGAAGTAAATTCCTTCATTTTCACAACATATTTTGATATTTTATTTCGTTACATGACGAGAATCAAAATATCATAAACTTTTTTTCTCTTTCCCTGACATAATATATATATATATATATATATATATATATATACTATATAATATTTTAGTAATAATATATATATATATATATAATATTATTATATATATATATACTATATATTATATATATATATATATCATTATAAATATATAAATATATATATATATAAGATATGATATAATATATATTATTATATATTATATAATATATTTATATATATATATAATATATAATATATATATAAATATATTAATATATACTATATATATATATATATAGAGTATATATATATATATATACACACACATATTATATATATATATTTATATTATTATATATATATATGATATATATTTTATATATATATAATATATTTTATATATAATATTTAAAAATATATCCATTTTATTTTATATTTATATAAATTATAGGGAGAGAGAGAGGAGAGGAGAAGAGAGGAGAGGAGAGAGAGAGAGAAGAGAGAAAGATGATTATTATGAAATATTAGATTATGGGATTATGGGCTGGAAAGCATTTGTTTTTATTCCAATGATCAATTGTTCGTCAGATTGGCGCCTCTCTGACAGACGATTTCTCCAATGTACTTTTTTAACCTTGTACAAGTAGTGTTTCAGAAAAGGACTGCTACACTACTGGAAATAATGCTGATGTAATAATAATAATATAATAATAATAATAATAATAAAATAATAATAATAATAATTAATAATAATAATTAATATAATAATAATAATAATAATAATAATACATAATAAATAATTCATATAATAATGAATAATATAATGATAATATATTAATAAACATAATATTAATAATATAATATAAGATAATATAATATAATAATATAATAATATAATAATAAATAATATATAATAAT
>JABUQX010080701.1:15000-28005 GCA_015478945.1 Trachelipus rathkii
TGAAAATTATAAATTATAAAAATTATACCATGATAAATTTTCTTTTTTAAAACACTCTTTATATTATGCACCTTTCTTCTCGCCTCTGCCAAACTCACATTTCTCTCCTCCAGGCATTCCTTTACTGATTCAATCCACTTTTTTTTTGGTCTCCCGGCCGGTCGATTCCCACACACTCACCACTATTCATCAGCTTCACCAACCGACTATCATCCATCCTTTCCACATGACCAAACACTCGCAACGTACTTTCACTTATCCTCTCATTTATCCCTTTCTTAACCCATCCACACAACTCTATATAGCCAAGTTCTTATTCCTGTCATTTTTAAATCAAGTTCTTCTCACACCTGATCATGCCCATGAAATAATGTCGTGAACACATTGTAATCTTTCAGATCTATACTTTTATTTCTACGGCCAAAGTCTCACTAACTATATTTCAGTAACCAAGGTAACAACATATCGCTTCTGTACGAGATCCTAGCGCCACTCAAGTGTGACTTAGTGCCTTTTACATCCACCAAAGATGTGTAAGTTGCACCAGCCACCTTCTTGCTATTCACAATTTTCTTAACGTCTATCACTCTGCATCATTCATATCCCTTTTTCTCAAGCTCCTAAATTATTTTCAACTCGGCAGAACTTGTTTCAGCTGCTCACCATCTAAATATAAACTTCACACAAGGATTGTTCCTCACTCACACCATATGATATTGACTCTTATCTACGTTTACTTCAAAACCGCCTCCTTTTACCCCACCCGTGCCAAATTTCTCTATCCGAATTCATTTTCAATCTCTCTTCAGATTCGCCAGCAAAACCAAATCATCTCGCATATAATAGGTAGGCCCCTCCTCTCTCTTCCATTATATATATATATATATATATATATATACTTATATAATATATGATATAATATACTATATATATAATATATATATATACTATATAAATAATATATATATATATATAGTAGTATAGCTATTATATATGTATATGTATATTATATATATATAATATATATATATCTCATATATATATATATTAACGGGTTCCAAGTTTGTTTGAAGTCACAAATTTTTATATTGGCGAGAAAATGGAAAACTAAAAATTAAGGGTAAAATTAAAATCAATATTGAGGACAAGTTTGTTAACGACTTTATAATGTCAACATAATGATGGTTAGAATGTCAAGAAAGACTTGTGAGTGCAGAAAAGTAGAATGTTATTTAACTTTATATATATATATAGTAGTATTGGCAGGCGTTTGGGTATCTAGCGTGCCTTTCGATATGGGAAGGAGAAGAAGATATAGGTTCTGACCTTGAATACGGTAAATTATATATGGGGATATAGGACGAATCCGTGAATTTTCAAGTCTGTAGGATGTCTATAGAGGTGGGGTGCACCCCGAGAGCGTAGCCGTCTACGCCTCGTTTTATTATACCTTTTGGCTTTCCAAAGCCCGGAGATTGGCGTTAAGCCTAACGAGAGTTTTGAGATCGAAGGGCTGTGATGACGTAATCTTGGCGCAGCCGAGATTACGTCAGCGCGCCGAGCGCGTGCGGTGCGCATAACACATACACATATTATTATTATTACGAAGAATAGATTGATTTCGAAGAAATCGAATCTGAGTCGAAAAAACGATCCCTGTAGGGGATCGTTTTTTACGCATTCCGACGTTGCGTTCCGCCGTGGCTGCGCCTTCGCATCGTTCCGACTGCCGACGTTGAGAGCGCAGCCCCGCTCCGAGCCGAACTTATCGTATCGTGTTAAAATTTTGGGAGGGGGTTTAGATGATGAGGTAACCTCGTTTGTATACGAAGTTACGTCCTGCGTGGGTCCCGCCGAAGGGGGGACCCACCCCTTCAAACATTAAATATTGACGTAGAAAGCTGAAATTGGGTGAGAGGATTCAGAGTTGAGTTCTAGAAAGACTTGGTATGTGAAGCTGAGGAGTTGGCTCCGGCACGGGTGCTTGGAGCACTGGCGGTGCCGAGTTAATTAACAGTCGTATAGACAAGGCATTAAGGTGTTCTTTAATAGTAGTGTTATTGGATCTGTTAGATTCGAAATAATGGTTTCATGAACCATCAAAAGAAAAAAAATTTAAATATAACAAATAAATAGAATAAATATAATAAATAAAATTTATTATCTAAAATTTGTTTATAACTTACAAGTTTACGTTTTTCATACCCTAAAGCATGTAAATCATAAATCAGCACCTAACCTGCATATCTGTCCTTCTGGTGATCCATTGAATCTATTGGATGGCTATTGATCTATTGATCTATTTGATTAAGGTCAAATTTTTTACGAAAATAAACATGTTTTTACATACGAAAAAGCAGTAAATCACTAAATCTAAGGCTACCAACCTGCAATTCTGTTCCATCTGTGAGTCCATTGATCTATTGGATTGGCTATTGATCTATTGATCTATTTGATTAATGTCCTAGTTTTTTACTAAACATTGTAACTACGTTTTTTACATCCCTATAAGCAGTAAATCATAAATCAAACATCCATACTAACCTTCGCTGTCACGACGCTCCTGACGCGCTTGTGAATCTATTGATGCTATTGATCTATTTTGATCTATTGATCTTATTGATCTATTGATTAGGGTCAAATTTTTTACTAAATTTGTCATGGTTTTAACATACCCTAGAATACAGTAAATCACTAGGATCAGCCCATCCTACCTACCCTCGCTGTCCCATCATGATGCCATTGATCTATTTGATGCTGATTGATCCTATTGATCTATTGATCTAATGTGTTATATTAGGGTCAAATTTTTTTACCCCTAAAATTGGTCCATGTTTTTGTACATACCTCTTAGAACTGCCAGTAAAGTCACTAAATCGAACACCATGCCATATTAGCCGTTCCTGCACCGCTTCCTAACCATGCCTTGATCGCTATTGATCTATTGATCTATCTCGATTAAGGTCCACTTTTTGAGTAGCATTTGTTGGATGAGACATAACATGGAATCAAGTTTTTATACAAACATCAACCAATATATTTTGACGTAACAAAGTTTTCACCATTAATAAAGCTAACATATAGTATCATCTGAGACTATGAATATAACCCTCAACGAGAAACTTAGCCCATCTAAACAGGAATAAACTGTTAATGTTAACAAAGTTCCACATTAGGCCGACCAGTAAAGTTAACTAACATAAACATCCAAAATACATAAGGCATTCACCACTTTATCAAGCCGCTATTCTCCAAACATAACATTGTTAAGTTGTTGTACTTAACATAGTAATATTTAACAAACACAAAAAAGGAAAAATTTAGCATAACCTTAACTAACCATCATAATACCTAACGGATAAAGACAAACAAACGTAGATTTTATTACTTCTGTAGAAGCTAACTATGGACAATAACAGTACTTAACAGCATGATGCAACAACCAGACGAAAAACATGCATCTCATCATCAGATGTTAGTCAATTAATTCGAAAATAGAGGGAACTAAGACACAAGTTTTGCATTGTTTATAACATTTATAATTTTCATTGAAAAGAGTGTTATAAAAAGACATAAAAGCATATAAATACATAGAAAATATAAGTTTATTGTTAATTATATTAATGTCTTCTGATGCAGGAACATAGGTTGCAAGTTGGGTAGCGTTCTATTATATTCTCTAAAGATGTCAATATACTCCTTTGAAAGAATGTAAGTATAAATAGTCTTCAGCAACACTAAACCATTTTTCGGCATATATCGATTCAACAGCACTCATTCGCTCATACAAGAGAGAAGTAAAACTCATCCAAGCTGATAGGTTATTTTAAAGCTTCCTGTATAGGCAGCATTATACCCGGGAAACCACATGTTTTTCGGTGTAATATCATAGATTACACCAATTGTGCGTATATGTATTTTATGTCCTCAAGTCATGTTAAATCCGTTAAGTAGTGTGATTGTTTATAATGTTCGTTTTTTATTTTAAGCAACGCTGTACTATTTTCAGGTGTTCGAGGACTGTGAAACCTATACATGTGCGTTAGAAGGTCACACAATCGATGGGTTTCAATATTTGGCGTACTCATGGGTTTCAAATATTTGTTACACTCGACGAGAGACACCACGTGCTCGATTTATTAGAAGACGAGCTTATGTTTGTCATGCGCAGTTAGATATTTCACTAAAAGTCGATCTTTCGGATAACAAGACACTTATCCTCTACCCATGCAGCACCGATGTCGATAAATCTTGGATGAAGTCGATCAGCATCAAACGAATAAAGGTCTTATTATTGTGACCTTGGCAGAATAGGCATTAGCAAACGTAGCGACTACCCATTTGGTTTTAGAACGCTTAAATATAAATGACACATCATTGGGAATATAACGAAGCCTCGGCTCGTGAGATATAGCAACAGATGTAGAGATGTCGAGGGAGATGTCTATCCGTGCAGTACAGCAGTGAAAAAATGGACTACTTGACGAAATCGTATGCGTAAACAACCCCTTATAGGTATGAGATTCTTTCTTTCCAGCCAATCAGCAGAAAGTAAACAAGAATACAATTCACGAACGAACCATATGAGTTCAAAAGGGTATATATTGCTCGTTTAGACAAAAACACACTAACAATAGACACTAAACACGGCTTCACTATGGGTGATATATGTATACAAGGGAGAGTGCTAGTACAGTCCAATTTGACATGGACATGAAGCTTTATCCCAAACAATAGAACAAGAAAGAAAACAATAATAATAATAATAATAATTCAATGTGACAAATTTCATGTAAATACTAACTTTTACATAGGCTTAAGATCTAAAAGCGCTAAATCTTTACATTGACAACCAAGGGTCATTTTCGTCGTTTATTCTAATAGTAATTTTTCACTTCAATCGATACCAATCATTGAGCTACAATATGTTAAAAGTATCACGTTCAGACGACTAAAATATGGTTTACACTCGATAGATCTCGTGTGGTAAGTCAGCTTTCATTTCCATTGTTTTCTAAATAATGATATAGTGAGTTTTCTGTAACGTCTATAGAATTTTGAGAGCGTTCAAGTGGATAGTCTCAGAATCAGTCAACCAGCGTTTTCTTGAAGGAGCAATATTCCTGATACAACATGTAAAGCGCAACAGTTACATAATCAGACAGCATTTCCGATTTCTTAGTTGCGTTTATTGACCATCCTACTAAACCTCCGACAGAATATTTAGTCGGTTTTAATCCCAGAAATTAAGATTCTAGCGTGCCGTAGGTTTTAAATGACAACAACCTGTGTCATTACACATCTTCCTACTCGAACCTCCATCTTTGGTGTGAAATTATAGCCTTAGAAAAGAGATAGTAAGGATGACTACTTTTATGACATCCGTCGTTTCTGCAATAATCGTTTGTCCGGTGAGTGTCCTATCTAAAAGTTTGGTAGAGTTAGAGTAGCTCCTTAACCCTTCTGGCAAGCATGACGACATTACAGAGTAGTTCATCTGTACTCATAAAAATACGTTTGTTACTGCGGTATACAGATTGATTTATACATGTGAAAAAATCAGAAACATCGGGTTTCTTTTAATATAAGATTGGAAACCCCACACCCTGGATTTGATTACGCTTTGTATAATCCTTTTGTATTAGGGGTATATCGTGTTAGACGCTGCATATGTGTTCACCTTAATGGAAACATAGACCCCCACTTTTTAAACGGAGCACAACTTCCTAATGCTTCAAGTCCCCAACGATTATGATGTTAAAACAAGCATCATGGAGAAAAAGATTTATAAAATTAAGGATACAACAGCACAGCTAACAGGAAAAGGCTAAACCTTGTTTGTAACATTCACTTTTAGGCTTACGCCCGTTTGTTTTATGTTTGGTATTCAATGTTGTCATTTTCAACGCTATGCTGTACATTCGGGCAAACATAACGCTAATTGGACCTAAGAACATAGCCTAGCTCCTAACTTACGAATACACAGTTTTCATTAACAAAAGTTCGTTACTCATCTACGGTTAAATAGACTAAGGCCCAGAATTCTGTAAAAAACTCATTACTATGCCCAGATCCCTTTCGAACAGTTACGCAATATGCAGTTCCAGAATCCGAGGCCTCACCTTCATCCGTTATCATCTATGGGATGCTTTATCTTTATACAAAACGCTCTCGCCAATAGGCGCTCACGCAGTGGCAACATAGATCTCGATTCTTTATGATACATAACCGAACAATTTTATCCTCAACAAATCTGAAAAAATGTTTGTGAAAAAAATTGGATAAATTAAGCAATAATAGTTTAGCTGATTTTTAAACAGTAAATCAGTATAACCACTAAATCATAGACCTACCCCCATCCTTGCGAGGTCCCTACCGTCGCATCTGCGCCTGGTGATCTATTTGAAGCTTATTGTTCAAGTCATAGTTTCGAGTATCATGGTGTGTGGGGACGAGCATACCATGATAAAATAAGTTCTTTATGATAGCTAACACTACGAATGTATGCCTTAGACCACGGCAAAGTTTTGAGCATCAGTAAGCTAAACAAATCATAATCGCGACTAGGAGATAATAAGTGTACAAATGCCAAGACGTACCTACTCGCGCATGAATAATGGCAGCTAACATCCTGAAAAATTAACCTACTGATCACGGTAAAGTAGCTAACAGGTCATATCGACAATACGCTCGATAATGTGTTTCCCGACTTTTGCGATCAAAACGTGGTAGATTTGGCAGCAGCGGGCAATCATACGCAGATTTCGATTGATAGCACTGTAAGCCGACTGTAAGCGCTATTGGAGATTCACCCCAGAGAGGATGCATGAAGACTCATTCGGGGTAGCGCTGATAGGGGGTGTAAGCGGGTAAGGGCGCAGCCCTTTGGGCTGTGCCCTTATGTAACCGGTTCACCCCCTTCAGGGTACCGCGAGATGAGGTCTTCCAGTGCATGCTCTGCTGGGTGATCTCCAATGTAGCGGCTTCAGTGCTTACAGTGGCTTCAATCGGATATCTGTATGGATGCGCCCTGGCTGCCAAATCGTACCAGTTTTTGAATCGAAAAGTGGGAAGCATATGAGTATTGTATGACCTGTTGAGCTACTTTACCTTGACAAGTAGGGAAATTTTTTCAGATGTTAGCTGCCATTATTCAGCGCTGAGGTATGTTAGGTTTGCATTTGTAACATTATATTCCTAGTCGTGATTATGATTTGTTAGCTTTACTGATGCTGAAAGACTTTGGTTGGTTAAGCATATATTCGTAGGTTAGTATAGTAAAGAACTTATTTTTATGTTATGCTTGTCCACATGATACTCGAAATATGACCTTAATCAATAGTTTCAATAGATCACAGGCGAATGGGACGGGTAGGGGACTGCAGGGATGGGTGGTTTGATTTAGTGGTTTACTGATTTATGTTTGTAAAATCAGTAGAACTAATTATGCTTTCTATGATAATTTTATTCAAAGAACTTATTTTTATGCTAATGTCAGGATAAAATTGTGCGGTGTATGTATGCGATGTAGAGAATGAGATTGAGTTGGATTGCGTTGAGCGCCTTTGGAGAGCTTTTGTATAAAGATATAAGGATCGCTAATGAAGTGTTATGAAGGGTGAGCTCGGGATTGTGAAGGTATTGTCGTAAGGTGTTTGCGAAAGGGATTCGGGGTAAGGTTTGAGTTTTAAGAATGGTGTTAGTTATTTAGCGTAGATGAGTAACGAACTTTGTTAACTGAAAACTGTTTTATTCGGTAAGTTGGATTAGGGGGGGGGGGGGGGGGGGGGTGCTATGTTCTTAGGTCCAATTAGCTTTATTGTTGCCCAATGTGGAAAGCGTTGAATGAAACATGAAATACAAACATAAAAAGAACGGAGCGCGTAAGGCCTAAAAGTGAATGTAAAACAGGTTAGCCTTCTGTTGGGCTTGTGTTTGTATCCTTAATTTTTATAATATCTTTTCTCATGATGCTTGTTTTAACATCATAATCGTTGGGGACTTGAAAGCTTAGAGGTTGATGCTCCGTTTAAATAGTGTTCTATTTTGCATTAGTGAACATAGTGCAGCGTCTGTAATTCAGATCATAGCCCCTATACAAAAGATTAGTATCAGAAGGGTTAAATAAGAGTCCGAGGGTGTGGGGTTTCAATCTTGGATATATAAAGAAACCCCGATGGTGTTCTGATTTTTCACATGTATAGAACAATCTGTAGTACCGTCAGGTAACAAACGTATTTTTATGAGTACAGATGATCTACTCTGTAATATGTCGTCAATGCTGCAGAAATGGGTTAAGGAGTACTCTGACTCTACCAAGGTTTTAGTAGAATCACCGGAAACGTTATTGCTGAGAGAGGTTTGTCATGAAAGTTAGGTCATCTTACTATCTCTTTTTCTAAGGCTATAATTTCACACCAAATTGAGGTTCGAGTATGGAAGATGTGTAATGACACAGGCTTATTTAAACCTACGGCTCGTAGAGTCTATATTTCTGGATTAAAACCGCTAAAATATCTGTCGGAGGTTTGTAGGATGGTAATAACGCAAACTAAGAAATCGGCAATGCTGTCTGGATTATGTGAACTGTTGCGCTTACATGTTGTAGTCGGAAATAGTTGCTTCCTTCAGAGCGAACGCGGTTGATTGATTCTGAGACTATTCATTGAGCGGCTTCTTAATTTCTATAGAGGTACGAGGGAACTCATATATTCTATTTGAAAACAATGGAAGAAAGTGGCTTACGCACACGGGATCTATTCGAGTAAACTATTTTAGTGTCTGAAGGCGTGAGACTTTTTAACATATGTACTCGCAATGATGGTATGATGAAGTGATAAAAATATATTAGATTATACGACGAAAATGGATTGGTTTTCATGAAAGATTTAGCGTTTTTAGATCTTAAGCCTGATGTAAAAAACTATATGTATGTGGTAAGAAGCATTGATTATTATTATTATTATTATTGTTGTTTGGTTGTTGTTTTTTGTTTTGGATAAGCTCATTTCATGTCATTTGACTGTATAGATCTCTTTTGTATACATATATTACCATAGTGAACGGGCTGTTTGATTGTTATTGTTGTTTTGTTTTTGTCTAACGAGAATATATATCTTTTGGACTGATATGGTTCGTTCGTGCAATTGTAATTCTTGTTACTTTCTTCTGATTTGGCTGAAAGAAAGAATCTCATTACCTATAAGGGTTGGTTACGCATACGATTTCCTTCTGTAGTCCATTTTTTCACTGTACTGGGGCAGCGAATGACATGTCCCTCGCATGCTGCCGTTACATCTGTTGTCTGATACGTGCTTCACGGTAGGGAGGTGTCGTTATTCCCATGATGTGTCTATTTTATATTAATGGCGTAAACGCATAATGGTATGCGCGCTACGGTTGCTGTATTCTCTGCAAAGGGTAAATATTGAGACGCGTTTGTATGTTGCGTTTGTGCTTGATGGATTCATCAAGATGTATTAGTCGGACATCGTGCGCATGGGTAGGAGGATTGAGTGGTTGTGTTATCTGAGAGAGTTCATGCGTTTTAGTGATAATAGTCTAAGCTGGGATGACATACATTGAAGTGTTCTAATAGGATATGATCGTGGTGTTCTCGGTTCGTGTGGGATGCAATGAGGTTGATTAACCTTGAGGTACGGCTATATGTTGAGGAATTGACCCCTATCGATTTGTGGGTGACCGTTCTACGCAGCATGTAGTAGGTTTGACAGTGTCGAACACCGTTGGAAGAATGTGTATCAGCGTTGCTGTAAAGATAAAATGACGTAGATCTATCATCATTGCTTAACGATGTTTAGGACATCTTGGAGGTTACATTAGAATATCATATAGGCACAATGGTGTAATTATTCTATGATATTTACACGAAACAGTGTGGTTTCCCGTGATAAGTGCCCTGTAGTACAGGAGATTGGCTTTAATAACTATAGCTTGGAGTGGAGTTTACTTCTCTCTTGTAAAGGAGAGAATGAGTGCTGTTGAAGTAAAATATGCAGACGAAAATGGTTTAGTGTTGCTGAAGATATTTATACTTACATTCTTTCACAGGTATTGAATCTTTAGAGAGATATATAGGACTCGTACCCAACTGAATGCCTATGTTCGCTGATCAAGATGATAATATATGTTAAGAGATAAACTTATATTTTATGTGATTTATATGTTTTTTTATGTTTTATAGTAAACTCTTTTCAATGAAAATTATCATTTTATAAAAATGAAAACTTGTTTTAGTTTTCCCTCTTATGTTCGAATTATTGACTACCGATTGTATGATGGACGTGCTGTTTAATTCGTCTGGTTGTTTGTGTGTTAAGTCTGGTTATGTTATAGTTGTCGCTTTACAGAAGGGTAAAACTTAACTTTGTTTGTCCTTTATCCGTTAGGTATTATGCTGGTTAGGTAAGATGCTAAAGCGTTTTTTTTTTTTGTTAATTATTATTAGCTTATGTTCAATGTGAGAAATTACATGTTATGTTTGGAGGATATGGTTGATAAAGGTGTGAGATGGCTTATGTTTTTGGGATGTTATGTTAGTTACTTTACTTGTGCTAAGTGTGGAACTTTGTTAACATTAACAGTTTATTCTGGGTTTAAGATTGGATCTAAGTTTCCTCGTTGAGGGTTATATGTCATAGTTCAGAGATGAGTTGAAGTGAAGCTTTATTAATGTGAACTTTGTTACGTCAACATATATTCCGGTTGGATTTTGTATGAAGGAACTTGACATTTTGGGCTATTGATTTTTATTGTATTATGGGATCCGATAAATTATTATTTAAATCCTTCTCACAAATTAGTCATTGATTTAAAGCCATATGACTCATTAATCAATAGATCAAAAGATGCACATAGATACACGGGAAGTAAAGTCACAGAGAATTGAGTTAGCAATACGGAGTCGCAACAGGAGGACAAGTATCGGACATGTGTGTTTTGATTTAGGTGATTTACTGATTTAGGGTATACGCTTGTAACATCAGTAGCACAATTTCCTTATAGGTAAAAATGCATCGCTTTGATATTGTACGGTTGAATCAATCTAAGATTCATAATACGATCAATAGATCTTTAGGTAGTATTTCAAGTGGATCAATAGATTATATTTGAGATAGGTCATAGGAATTATGATGTGGATCGCGGAGTGAGAACATATGAGATTAGGTAAGGATGGCCTATGAATTTAGTGTTTCTTACTGTATTTAATGAGCGATATGTAACAATCATGCAATCCAATTTTAAGTAAGGATTGGAATTTTGCAACGTAGCATATATAAGTGTTTACAATACGCTATAATAATTATTTCTTAAGTAATACTAATGAATAGATCAATTTAGGAATCAATTTAGATAACACACTCATAGTCAGGAGGGTGACCGGAGGTCCTGATGTGAATGGTGTCTCCATGATATTAGGTGATTATTATACTGCTTTATGCTTGATGACTGCATTTAAAAGTCTACAAGTATTTTCCAGCTCTTCTTCAATCTCAGATATAACTGCATTAGATATCGATCTCTAGCTCTTTTAGACTTGAAAACATTAGGAGTTCAACTGTGTCACTGTCTAGCAGAAAGCTATGCAGGTGGGTAGTCTTGATCTTAGTGATAGTCGGTACTCGCTTTAAGGGTATGTCACAATTATAATATCGGACAATTTGGTAGTAAATTTGAAATTTAGATCTTTAATACAATCAGATCGATAATGAGATTATTAGACTCTATTAGGAATCTAATTGAGTCAAGATGGACAGATAATGCAGGATATGAAGAGATGGTTTGATTATTGAGTGACATATATTAACTCTGATATATCGTAGAGTGCAATAGGTTAAACACTGTAATTTGATTTAACGTTATTAAACGCGATGAATAAGAATGACGAAACTCTAATATGGTTATGTGTTAGTATCCCCTCATTCACTTTGTAAAATTGTCGTGTATATATCTATTGTTATTTCAGATAAAATAGTTCTTAAGACACAAACCCATATACTTAATTCAGAAAATGCTACAGACTCGCAAATAAAATAATAACAGCATCACAGCATCACCATACATTGTTGATGTTCATATAATTGTCGACGAACTAGTCTTTATTAAAGCTGAGGCGCCGAAATCGTGCATAGCAAGGTGCAAGCCAGACTCTATATTGCTCACTATTAATCCAACGAATTCTTTTATCTAGTGACTCAACTCTGATCTGCTCAACGAAATTTCAGGCTTTCTACGTTCAATATTCTACTGTTATGAATATGGGAGGAGTGGGATCTCGTCTCTACTCATTTACGGGGAGAACCGGGAACGCTAGGCGTACTGATTCGTTAATTAGCACATAAAGTAGTATTCTTCATACATCGCATAAGCTACGAGACTCTATCAAAGTGTTTGGATGTACTCTCATGAATATTAGTAATTAAATGTCTCATGGAGGTCGTGGAATGGCTGGGAAGAGGGCCGGGACATATCGGTGCAACGGTTTTTGAGGTGGTCGGATGCGAAGTGCGTTACCTAGGGCGGACGCACGTGTCGTCGATATGCGTAAAAGGAATCACACTTGTAGGCGTTCGTTTCTTTGAATAGGAGATTCACGATTTCGTTTCGAAGTCGAAATCTTAAGACGTAAATTAATATATTTATGACATACGTTGAATATGTGTATGCCGACTGCCGCTTTTTCGGGGATGCTCGCGGCGTGACGTAAACTTACGGTCCTTGGTTTTAAGAGATATACGATCCTCACGGATCGACATTAATTCTCGTTTCAAGGCTATAACAGAATCATCGGGGTTTGGACTAATTGCCAAAGACTGTAGTTTATTAAAGCTTCTGTATACGCATTATGCGGGAGAAACACATGTTTAGAAGGCGTTGTATATCAATAGATGTAAAGCACCAATGTGCTAATAATAGTAGTTAGGTTCTCAAGTATGTTAACGTGTAAGATGTGAGTTAATGATCGTTTTGTTTATTGTTGAGTCA
>JABUQX010080702.1:5000-12500 GCA_015478945.1 Trachelipus rathkii
TAATATATATATATATATATATATATAATATATAATATAATATATATATATAGGTTTAAAAATACGCCGCCGATAGAAAAATAATAAATATATATATCTATTATATATATAATATATATATTATATATATATATATATAATAAATTATATATAATAATATATATATATATATATATATATATATATATATATAAATATATATAATATATATATATATATATATATATATATATATATATATATAGTATATTATCTCCACCGCAAACACCCTTGTGCGACAGGCGGGAATATTGTAAATTCTCCAGAAAACTTCTGTTCTTATAATAATGAATGATATAGCTTAACCAGCTTCGCTTCTTGCACATTCCCCCAAGATCATTGGTCGGCCAAGAGCGTATCTTAGCCTGAAGTTTTATTTCGGATAGGCAGAGGATCTGTATTCTAAATCGCTCTACCTGACTGAATATGTTAAACATGCTATTTATCCGAACTATTTTCTCTATTTTGCCCATCCATTATTGAAACACCTCCATTACACTTCAATGATATATCGAAGTATACAGTTTCACGTCCCTCCTTAGCTGCAGCTGAAGCTCGCATTCTACAACCATTTACATCATCTGATGCATATATAACACGTGTTCTTGTAGGATCACGGGGTGTGTAAGGATGTCTATCTGAAAAATCCGATGTGTGACTGACACATGTATACCAAGATTTTAAAATGAACCAGCACTTTTGAATATACGAAATAACACCCATAGCTACCGCCTTTTTAAAACGCGTTATAATGACCAGAGCTGTTATCACTACAACTTCCTCAGCGATACTGATGCCTTCAACAGAAACAGTCTAACCCCCTACCTTTAAACTAGTAACGTCATAAACTGTGAATTTTCATGAGACTGTACCATTTATCACAGGAATTTTCTCATGTTTAATAATAATATAATATATATTATATATATAATATACATATAAATAATATATAATAATTTACTATTTAAAAAAAAATAATATTTATATATATATATATATATATATATATATATATATATATATATATATAAGGAAAAAGGATAGTAAAATACGTTTTTATTTTAAAGCTTTCATCATGTATTCGGAAACTAAATAATCATTGACAAATAAATTTTTAGCATCGAAAATATTTACAAAATCATTGACACAGATATCGTTTAAAAAACACTTAATGAAATAAATACAATAAAATCCGCATAAACTAGAGTGTGAAGGCTGAACAGCCCTAACCAAAGTTTTTATATAATTTATATTGTTACATTTTAAAAAGGAAATGATGTAATGATCATCCAGAATAAATTTCAAGTTTAAAGAATCAATCAGGTATACATCTCCGTTCTTCTCCTTGTAGATGGAAATCCAGTGTCCCGACGATGTCACATCTCGATGTGAAGTGTTGAACACGAAGCCGCTATCCTTCTTCAACCTCACAGAATCTACTTCATTAATAGCGAACACCCCCAAAAATCGAGATTCGTTTTTAAACATAGCTTTTATTTCTTCTTCATTCATCTTTAGTAATTCAAAAGCACATTTCGGGCTCTGTCAATTTCAATAAGTTGAGGGTGTTCCAGATAAACGATGACGGTAATGGATGTCTGCAGACTTCCGCTAAATGAAAGATTGAGGCCTAATGTCCCCTTTCTCAGAATGTTTAAATGACTTGCGTTACAAGCTGAAAGATCTGGGCTGAGATCAAACGCATACAAGTTACTATTCCGTGCGTATTCTTCCAAGATTCAACACCCTACCGCTTACACCACATGAAAACAGTGTGGCTTAATTAGATCGTGGAAAAGCCCGTCGCAACATAGAGATGTACCCCATTATACGACATCATAATCACGTCCGTATGGCTGCCCATTCACATGTAAACTGACCCCCCTAAGTTGAAAGTGTAGCGAATTATTATGTTGATTTTATAATGACCTGAATATAGCCTCTTTACTACAATTCCAGCTATACTTTTGAGTAGATTCCGCAAACAATATTTGAATGCTGAGCTTGCATCAAACCGGAGTCAATTAAATACTTTAGTTTCCACTCTTCTGATTAGGGTACTTGGCTGTGCCGTTGTTAAAAGCGACTTCTCAATTTCCAAATGCCGGAAATAACTTCACCTTTCTAACATATAGAAAAGCCTCTAGCAGTTTGAAGGTTCTGGACATGCAGTTGTAGCATTAGGATCACTTTTATTTTAAGTGCGAATTCGCGACTGAAACGACAAGCGGATTCATGCATACTACAGATGATATAAGTCTTTACCTGAAGAATATATCACCATTTTAAACGAACCGTAAATTGTAAGTGATTATTATGACTTTAGCCGCTTTAGCTGCATGTGTAGCCTCATCTTTGAAGCTGTAAAAACCACATGATTGAAGATGAGACTGCTTAGCATCATCAGAAAAGTTCAGTAGATGTTCTATGTAGCTTCTATAGGATAACTAGCGCTGAAGTGCCGCAGGAAGTTTCATTGCAGTAAACATCAATCTGCATTTAAAACAAAGAAATAGGAAGTTCGACTCGTAATATCACTTATTGGTTCGTCACCTGTAGGAAGTCGTGCTACCATCAGGTTTTCAATTTCGTTTTAAAAATATAGAAATACATTAAGCATGGATCTAGATATTGCTCTGAGGGGCTGTGCCTGGGATATAACTCTAAAGGAACGTCAGTGCTGGTGATCGAGTGTGTGGGATTAATGCTGATGAAGTTGCTGTCGCTCACGCTAATCTGAGTAGGATTCATCGAGAAGAGATCCAATTCGCTCTTGCAGCAGTCTGGACTAGCAGGGTGAAGGAAATGCATCTTGCCGGGGCGGTGTTAGGCTGAATAATGAACAAGACTTCAGATGTACCCCTTATATACATGTTAGCCGAAAGTTGTAGTTAAAGACACCATCTAGTAGTTAAATGGTGAATACATCAATACGTTTTGTAGATTTGGGCCTTCTAGCCTTAGGGTTTTTCCGCACTGTGATTTTCTTGCGGACTTGCTTCTTCTTCAGAGCTCTCTTCGTCTTTGGCTTTTTCCTACTTGTGACACTCCTGCGTCCTTTAACTTTAGACCTGCCCTGACCTGTCATTTTACGTCTTATTTTGCGTTTAACGTCATCGAGCATCTCGTCGGAAACCTCGGCAATCCGCCTTTTTAATGAAGCACGAGGATTGGCTCCTGTCGCTATATCTTGCATCGTGTGCAGCCTGTTCTTATAGCTTTTTTACCTAGATATTCACCCCCTCTTCTAAACACAGGGATGGCGCTTCGCAATAGCTTAGTGAAAAATCCTCCAAGACCGTGTCCTCTCTGTGATCTCGATCCAATGAATACTCTCTCCATGCTTATTACTTATGTGGATGGAGCTTCTTTCCTATACTATCTTTACACTGCAAGAGTATACCAATGAATGAAAAAATGCAATTGATTATGTCCCTTATATATCCTGCAGAGTCATCTATTTCTTGAATGAATTCCAGTAGCATATAGATGAGATTTTCAATTCTGATTAAAAAATGTTCCATCATTTCATAGCTGATGAGGTCGTTTCTTTCTAATGTGGACTTTACACATCAATGTGCCACTTGTAAATGGGTATGGCCGACCTTCCACGTCCTTTATATGTACTCTTATAGATCCGATCGATGACCTGTTCAGTGAGAGATAGTGCACATTTGGATGTTATTACCTTACTCTCTTGAGGAAAATAAACTACCCTTAACAGAGGAGCTGTAGTATCGCCCACATACTGGTGTTCCACTATGTCAGTGTAAACATATGCCATTCCAGGATGTTTGAGCATCTCGGAGGTGATACAAGTATAATGTAACACCCTGTCTTGCTCGTCGATTAATTCTTCCTTGGTTATATGCTCGTTTTCTACTGATTTCAAAACCCTTTTCAGCATCGTAGGAACATCATGTAGGACATCTAACCAACCTTCACGTTCATGAACGTGTTTCCGTTGCCATGACGATCTCCTGAGGAAAAACACGTCAATATCTCTAAGGTTAATGCCTGCCGTTGATCTCAAAGTAATTAATACTTCATCATCAGAGGGATGAATATCTGTATTGTAAATTAGATCTCTACACATATTACTAGTCGCTAAAAGCGTATTTAAATAACTGAACATTGCAGGAACTGACTTAAAATAGGATTTCCTCATTACAATTCTTTCATAAAAGTATTCTCTTGTTCCCAAAGTGACGCGGTTTAAAGCGCCTGTGTTCTTCACATCCAATATAGTTTCAACACAATCTACACCTCTGTAAACATGCATCCAAAAAAGATTATGCGGGACATTTTCCACATCTGTATTTAATATCACTTCACACAGCCCGACTTCATAGACGTCTCTTTCAATGTCAATAGGGTTCAGTAACTCTGTCGTGAAGTCTGAGAGCTTATTATCAGGATGTAGATTCATCGAAGCCGATGAAGGCAGAGTTAAATAGAAGTGATCTGTACTCGCCATGGTCTCAATGAATACTGATTAATGATTCTTAATTTCACTTGCTTTTATATACGAGTTAAACTTGTCAGGATATCCTACCCATTTAACCAAGTACTGTTTATTTCGCCCCTTTCCTTTCGAGCCTAATATCTTTTCGAATTTTATACACAATACTTTCAGCATTGAAGCGTATTTTGATTTCCTGTTTCTAAAACCCTCTTTATCTTTTCACCGTAAAATCCTCCAAATATAATATAATTTTAAGCCTTCGTAAGAAGTCTCGAATATTGTAACTTTGAAAAACCTCATGCTAGACCAACCCTGACTCTACCTTCCTTAAACCTTTCCGCCTGTCATGAGCGACTCGCACTATACTCGCCTAACACACACCTGAATTATCCTTTATTTTCCTGACTCTTCGCTGTGAATGATCAACCAATCGCAGCTATTTTTCACATTTCTAGAGGGGTAGATATAGTTCTATGAACGATCTATATAAAATGCAGCAAGCTTCTGTAAGTTATGTCAAATATACTAAAATTTTTCATGCGGCTTAAAAGTACCGGGCATTTCTCCTTGATAGAGTACGCTGTACTCTTTCAACTATAGCTGCTTTATTCACTGAGAATGTATTGTAATACCCCATGTCGTGCTCTTTAACTAATTCTTGAAATTCACGACCTAGAAACTCACTGCCTTGGTCAGTCCACAGCATTCTTGGCCATCGCTTGTCACCCTCTATAATTTCTCTCAAAGCGTCAGATACAGTACCTGACTTTTTATCTTTTAAAGGTTTTAACCATAAATATCTAGAATACACATCAATGGTAAAAAGTATGTATTGATATCCATCGTTGTACGAGCTGTATTTAACCATTTCGGATAAATCCAGCTGCCATACGCTATCGAGACAGGGGGCTATGGTTTTCCGGGTAGGAAATTTTCTGCGAACAGGTTTATGTAGAGTGAAAGCCTCCTCACCTTCTAGATATGCTTTCAACTCTTTCCGCCCAATGTCCGGAAACCTCGAGGCAAACCTTGTGAATCCACCATAGCATTAGCTCCTATCACATCCTAATAAAACATACAACCACTCTCTTAGCCTCCATGGTGTCTACTGGCATTTAAAAAAAACATTTTTATATATATAAAATATATATATATAATATATATAATATATATAGATATATATATATATAATATATATATATATATAATAAGTATATATATATATATAATATATATATATTATATATATATGTTAAAAGCAAATATAAAAAACATAGTGATTAATATGATGAATTTATTTATTCATTCACAAGTGAGCAAATATTATTATTTGAACAAATATATATATAAATATAATATAAATATAATATATATATATAATATATATAATATATATAATATAGTATATATATATAATATATATATATATATATTATATATATACTATTATATATATATATTATATATATAATTAATTAAAAATAATATTAATAACACCACAGCGTGACTAGAATTTAATCCATTAAGACTGCGGTACGGCTTTTTTCTTATCCTCCTTTAACCACTCGATTTGAATTTATCTAAGCTTAAGACATAGCCTGAAGCGAATAAATCGGCCTTGCGTTTTAGAAATATCATCCAAGTCTGCTAATCTGCGTGTGTTCAAGATTAAAGAGCGTGGAAAATTAGTCTGAAGCTCTTGCTTGATTGTAGGCCATCCTGTTACAGCGCTCTTCTTCCAATCGCGTGAGAGATCAGCTATTAAATCCACAATGTTTGATCCTTTAACTACCTCATCATCAATAATGATTTGACCTAACTCATTCCAAGCTATTTGTTCTTTTAAAATATTATAGAGAGTTAGACCTGATCTGCGAGCCCTGGCTGGCAAGCTCTCCTCTAGGATATTTCTTAAGCTGTCTTCTATCTTCATCTCAGGTTTTACTTCTTGTGCCAAAATTGTTTCCTTTACGTCAGACTTATTTTGTGGTCCCTTTAGATGCAAATCCTTGAGACTTAATAATTTCTGCATTGCATCTTGGTATAAGATACGCTTCTCATGGATGTTAATGTCTGAATTTAATATCCGATACACCTCTTGCTCGTAATTGCTTATCTGTTCAACTTTAGGGTCGATCAAGCTGTAAGGCAGAGCTGGCTGCTGAATTTGTGCAGCACTCAAAGGTTGTTGATTCTCTAGAGAGAAATGATGCTGATGATTTGGGGGTGGAAATTGCAGTGAGGACGACACCCCGTAAGGCTGTGGTTGTGTAGGCTGAGTGTGGGCTCTCTGCAACGATGAAGTAGTATTACATTTCATTTTTCTCATACTCGTTAAACGGTAATACAGCGACCTTCTTCATTAGAAGATATCCACTTGGTAATCAGAGGAGCAATAACTGAAAAAGTATGAGCAGAATAACACCACCCCCCTTAACACTGCAACACCTTCTGTTTTATTTTATCAGATCTTTATTACGGTCGAGATTTTTAATAGTGTTTCATGCGACGCCAGCTTTACCTTCTGAGGCCTGTTTAAGGAACATTCCCCTTTATAAGATTCAAGCAGAGTTCACATACACACTGGATGAACTTCTCATCATCACAGATTATTTTGCGCTTTTCAGCCGGTTTCAGCTTTTTAAATCTTTTTATAAGAGGCAAATACTTTACAACTAAACTACTCATTATTCAGGAATGTACACAGTTTCTATCTCATGCGGTAGAATGTTAGTGCGGAGCACAGGACTCTATGCGTGTTCCTAGGATGAAGTTCACACAGCAAGTATCCGTACGGGTCCGAAGTAACTTCTTTATATACTTTCAAGAACTCTTTTCTTGCTGACGGGAACATCTGTGACCCTAGAACATTGACCTGACTCATATCTCTTCTATTGCACCAAACAGATTCAATTACTAGTGTTTAAAAAACAGTCCCATGTGCCTGCTTTATGAAAAATGTTCTTGTAATGAAAAATACAGCATATATTAAATGA
>JABUQX010080702.1:22500-27500 GCA_015478945.1 Trachelipus rathkii
CTATTATCCATTACTCTATAGCGCCTGTCCTTGCAAATTCCATAAAATTTCGCTAAATTCTTTATCATTTTATTCCTTCCTCCTCCCTCATTATTCTTCAATTTCATGTTGTTTCAATGTACCAGACTTTGGATTCCTCCACTACATTCTTCCTAACCATCTTCTAAACGCAACCTTGTTCTTCTCCAAATCAGTTCCTTCAGTCATTCGACGCACTCTTTTCGACCAAAATCCAGCATATTATCTTAACTATCAACACTCATACCACTAAATTACCTTTATCATTGCTTACAGTTTTACCTTATTACTCCTCTTACCTTATATTATACGTCTTTTGGTTACTAATTCTATTGCTTCCTCCATATTCCCTTTCAGAACTATATTATCCCTCCATAAACGTCTTGTTATTTACCAACTTCTCAATTCCATAATTACAATTCTCCTATATTCTCTTGCCTTTATATATTCTATATATGTATATTTCTTTATAATATCTCTTTTTTATTTATATTCTATATTATTATTTCTATTATTTACTATATATCTCTTATTTATATATAATTCTATATATCTTACTGTTTATTACTATTCCTATATCTATATAGTCTATAATATTTTATTTTCATTTTAGTTTTACCTAGATTATTTTAGTCTTTGTCTTTATTAGGAGTTGTATTGTTTATGATAATTCTCGCGGTATGGTACTGGTTTGGTATTATATGACCTCCATGTCCTTAGGATGTCTATCTATCTTATATATACTATCTTTCTCTTCTTTTCATCTTTTATGTATATATTTATATTATCTCATTATATTATATTCTATATTGATATCTTTAATATATCTCTAGATATATATATAATATATATTTATTATTATATTATATATATATTATACTCATTTCTATTTTTCTCTTCTATTCACTATATTCTATATCTATTATTTCTTATTTCTATACTTATATATATATATTTTACTATCATTATTCTATCTTACTAGGTTCTTTGCCTAGTATTTCTCTAGGTGGCCGGCGCGGTACCGGTGAATCTCACTCACCTCACTATACCCCATTTTTCACTCACTAGGTTATACTGACTTTTATTTGACTCATCCTCATTGATATTGTTACTCAGGGTGATTAGCCTAATATGCCTTTTTTTATTATTTCTTATTATCTTTTTCGAGTGGACAATTGTTTGGTTCGGTATTTCGGTTTCGGTTCGTTTGGTCTAACCTATCCAGTAGTACCCTACTCTTCACCTATTTCCCCCAGTTCATTATCTTATTTGTATTCTATAAGAGCGTATACTTACTTATTAGTGCCTAACTTAATATTATTATTCTGTTATTATCCTATATATACCTCATCGTATCCCTCGTTATTGGTTGCTCACTTCTCCTACTTAGTTTTATTTATTTTTGTTATATTATTATTATTTTTTTTATTTTATTTTCTATATTTTATTATATTTACTTTATATTATCTCACCCTTGCTCTCTCACTGAGAGCTCTCGAGTCAATAGAGTGAGCCTACTAATTTCTCAGCGTAGTGAGTGAGTTGATTTAGTCACCTCACGTATTCATCACTATTCATTAATACTCCTGCTAATTCCAGCGCTGCTGACCCTAGCGCCGGCTTCCCGTGCGGGCTTGAAATATACCGCATAGTGTATTTGACATAGTAGGCCCGCCGATGTGACATTCGCATTCCCTACCAGCCACTAAGACGGTTGAGTACGGCAGAGGAATGACCGGTAGACACTCAGTTTCATGGATAGTTTGATCACTAATACTTATATCATACTAACTACTATTACATTAGTGTATCGTGAGACTATCAAGCACTACCTTGTTGCTTCGTGTGGACGTTGTAAAAAGGTATATTTGAGATACGTATTGTAGTTATGGAAAGTTATCCCTTACGATAGCTATTGCTGAGCTTAACGCGAGTACCTATATTAGAAATAGGACAAAGCACCGAACATTCAGTACTAGCAGATAGAAATAGTAGGTAGTACCTAGTATGACATATAGTAAAAAGTATTTAACGTGGAGCAGTAGTTATAAGTACCTATTTTTGGTCACTTATTGTACTTCAAACCCTTATACCAATAAAGCGGGTTGGTAAAACCAAGCCCCAGATTATTATGAGAGCATATGTACTTATATACTCTTACTAATAAAAGGGGATATTATAGATAATACTACTTATGTTTATAGCTTAGTAAGCATCACTGTGAGCATAAAATAGATGAAAAGTCTATAGCAGTCTCATAACCGAATAACTTACTCACAGTTTATTTATTATTGGAGCTCATCGAGTACCCTCACTCTAATAGCATAACCGTTGTGAATGTTGGAGGTTTCCAAGACATATATTTTTTATATATTAATGTTTAAGAGCCAGGATCTTATTATATATTTATGATCACTAGAGTAAGTAGACGATGAGATCGTGATAAGATAGAATAGGATAATGATAGATAAGGTGTTTGAGTAGTAGGAGATTATTGAAAGAGTTGGGTAGTTATATTTAAATAGAAATATAATTTATTGACATACAAGGTTATTGAAGATACGTACCTACTCTGATAAATTCTTTAGTCTACAGTAATCAGCGTAAATAGAATCGTGAAAGGTTAAGACGAGAGGGCATTATTACTAGTAATAGTATAAAGTATAATGGAGATGACAGATAAATTGAAATTAGTTGAATATGTAAGAGGTCGAGTCTCATTACGGCACATTATGGGGTGTAGTGTTGCGGGTGATATCGAGTGTAGAGGAAGAGTTTTTGGCAGGATGGGATGAGAGTACGAAAATACTCTTGGTTAAGAGTGGTGGTAAAGAGAGATGGGGCTTATGAGTAAAAGTTAAAGCGAGTCAAAGAGTAACAAAGAAACGAGGAGGTAATCAAATCCAGCGATTATTTTGAGTAGAGAAAGATAGAAGGAAGTAGTACGTCCACTCACGCGTGTAGAAGTCTATCGGCTGCATTGGAGTTAGATTCAAGGTGGAGAGACACAGTAGACTGTTTTGTGTATAAAAGAATAGCTCTTTAGGATCATTAAATGATAATAGGCATAGAGTAAGGAGGCGAAAAGAGGAGGAACAGATCGCACAATAGCACGGGGGATGTAGGAGTGGCTAGTAAGTGTGAGACGCGGTTGTGTGAACAATTACACGACGAGTCAAGTGGTTGTGCGCGTCTAATGAAGATATTCGCTTCTAAGGCTGCTAATCGTAAATAGATAAGTCTTGAGTGCGCATAGGGGTCTTACTGCCTGAGGCGTATTCCGTCCTGTTGAGCTTGTGTTGACTGTTCCATAAGGGCCGTAGTAGAGACTATAAGCCAATATGGAAATAATAGGTTACTTTAGATTCTAAAGTACAATGTGTTCAGATGGACAATCTTAGGAGCGTGTTAGGTGTGAGAAAATTGATAAAATGAGGATTGAACGTATTACGACGTTGTATGGGTGTGAAAAAAGGGAGTAATATGAGGATAAAAAGAATTAACGGTGAAATGGTTTGGTCATGTGGAAAGGGCTGGAATGATAGTCGGTTGGTTCAAGCGAATGCATAGTGGTGAGTGTGCTGGGAATTTAGCGACTGGCTGGGAGACCGAAGAAAAAGTGATTGAGTCAGCAAAAAGAACGTTCTGTAGGAGAGAAATGTAAGTTTGGCAGGGGCGAGAAGAAAGGTGCATAATAGGAGTGAATTGGGCAGGTTTTTGTGAGGGTGTAATGGTTGTGGCCCACTGGGCCAAGGGATGACCCCACATTGGCGAGAAGCCATAGTGAGGGTCCGTCGTGGTCCGTGAAGCTCTAGGGTGATTTTCTGACTGCGACGAGTTCACTAATAGGTATAAAGGGGAGGTAGGGCTGGGCTTTTCTTTGCGACTTGTGTCATATTTCTTCTACTACTTTTCTGTCTCCGTGCATATTACGCGCCTTACCCCGAGTCCTTGGGAAAAAGGTGTTGATGAATGTATAATATATATATATATTATATATATATATATAGTATATATATATATATATATAATATATATATATATTTAGTATATATATATCTATATATAATATTGACATACTCTTATATTCATAACTCGAAATTTATTTAAAATACTTATATAGAAATAATAATGTCAATCACGCTACGCGCCAAATGATAAAAAGAAAATAATATGAAATATTGGCAAGTTAAAATGCCAAAAGTACTGCAAGTACAAGCACAAGTACAAGTACAAAAGGCTCAAGTAACAAAGTACAAGTACAAGTACACTGGTTTTAGAAAGTCTGCAATTACAAGTACAAGTACAAGTATTTTAAAGTACTCCAAAAATGTACTTAAGTACAAGTACAAGTACAAGTACTTGTAACTTGAGCCCAAGCCTGATATATATATATATATAATATATATATATATATATATATATATATATATATATATATATGATATATATATATATATATATATATATATATATATATATATATATAATATATATATATATATTATAATATATATTATATATATATATATAGGTATATATATATATATTATATATATATATATATAATATATATATATATAATATATATTATATATATATTATATATATATATATATATATTATATATAATATATATATATATTGTCCTCCTTCTGCTGGAAAAGCCGGAGGCCAACCAATTTCAACCAGTTGAGTAAATTACCGAGGCCTGATCAAATTAATAGAGTGGTCATTCCCAGATACACAGCGCACGAAAAGTGTGCAAATCAAAGGTAATTGTGAAATAGAAAATGGAAGTGTGTTCAGATTTTACCAGAAGAGTACGTGCAAGATTGAGCATAACATTTAAATCTGAAGTCTTTTAGTTGGACAGAGAGAGAATGAGGTTGTGTAGCATTTCGTGTGTCACGATACCTTCTCAATGGATTAGGTATGTGATCGGAGAATTCAGAAGAGAAGTGTTCGATGTAGGAGGAAGT
>JABUQX010080703.1:0-22500 GCA_015478945.1 Trachelipus rathkii
AAAAAAATTAGTGGGTCTCTGCTTGTTTTAGAGCAACTTAATTAGGTTATGCGATAAGATTTTGTTAATTCTACATAGATTTTCCCTGTGTATACCTAACAAAACTTACTATAACTGAACTAGAGGGCTTGAAATGAGACAACCTTGATGGATCAAAAATGAAAAGCCTAAGTGGAGTTTCTAACAACTTTGAGGCTTTAACTTTTTTCCTAAAGAGTCAATCAGATTTCGTTTTCACTATTTTTCAATATTTTTTTAGAGTATATCCTGTGATTTTCATAAAAATCAGGTGACAATTCTCAACGCTAATAGACCAAAGCACTTCAAATAATTTTGGTAATAATAGAGTTTCACTGTATCTAAAACAATTTAAAAAATTAAAAAGGTATAAAAATTTTGAATGGCTAATTTGCATGTTTATAGGGATAACATTATTGATGCTCTTTTCCAATTTAGTGATATCAATTTCATTATAAGATTACCAACTGATAATTTTTTTTTGTGTGATTAAGACAATTAATTTAATAGACACAATTTAGCATAAATAAATATTAAAAATGTAAATTGGAGGTTATTATAAGTTTTGTTGGTATATATAAATTCAGAAACAGGAATATGACGCCGTCTGACAACTAGTTTGGACCTAAAACCAAAGACATTTTGGTATGGGCATGCTTTACGCCATCACAGCATGGTAGGGAGAGCAGAGGCAGGCTATATATATAGCAGCAGCATATATAAGGTTAAGCAAGATATTATTATTATTGAGATATTGTTGATATGATGATACATATTAGATATACATATACATATATATGATATATATATTATTGTTGGCTTAGCATACTACATATACACATAGTTGAAGTTGAAGGTTGTTGGTTATTATGGCTATATACATATATATACATTTAGGCTATTGGCTGGCTGGCTACATATATTATTATGGCTGTTATTACATTATTATTACAGGTTATTACATATATTACAAAAGTGGCTGAAGTTATTAGATATATACAAAGATATTGGCTGAGTATACATATTATTAGCTGGTTATTATTGGTTATTATTGGTTTATATATATATATTATTATTATATACATATATTATTATTAGTAGTATATATATATATTATATATATTATTATTATTATTATACATATTACAACATAGCAGCAAAGATATATATTGATTATATATGTGTTGATATATATTATATATATATATATATATTATTATATATGTTATAAAGATATATATATTATATATATATATATATATATATTATATATTATACATATATATATATTATATATATATTATATACATATATTATTATTATACATATATATTATATATTTTTACAGAGATAGTTATTACTATTATTATATTTATTACATATATTATATGTTGGTTATTATATTGTTACATAAATATATATATATATATATTGCATATACATATATATGTTCACTAATATAGTTAGTATATTACTATTACATATATATATTATATAGATGTAAAAGCTGGCTAACTAACTACCATGTAAACAGGGAGCCGATCGTTAGCACCTTCACAGGCAGTTCTTATGATTTGGCCACAAAATAGATTGGTTTAGGCGAGAAACTTAGGGCCTTTTTTTTCCCACCTAGAATCAGACCTTAAACTAACCTTATTTTCGCCCCCAGAACAGGTAAAAAAAAAAAATTTCATTTCGCCCTAGAACATCTATTTATATATGTATAATTGTAATTTTTTGATCCGAGCTCTTGTTCTGTGTGGCGTTAAGTGAACTTTGTCCATATATATATATATATAGCATATAGCGCATATATATATATATATATATATATATATATAGATATATATATATATATATATATATATATATATAAGATAGTTGTAGTTCTTTTCTGTTAAAGGCCCCACATCGATATAAATAAATGATTTTATTTCATTAAACTGGGTCGAACCCGCAATTATTTTATATTTTAACAAATATAATATTTTTTTATTAAAAATTTGAAGTTCATTTTCATTTATTGTTTTTGTCTTTTTATATTTTTAAATTTTAATTTTTTTTATTTTCAAAACAAATTTAATAAAATGAAATAATAATTTATGCATTCATTCTTTCATTGCTGGGGAGCCTACAATGATATTTCAAAAATCAAAAACATGGATTGTAAACATTTAATTGTGAATCATGCAGAAAATTTTGTAAATCCCAAAAGTTTCAGTTATTATTCTTTAATTTTTGTTTGGTTAGGCAGAGTTAGACTCAAGTTGAAGCTAACCTCACGCACCTAACTCCAACCAAACCTAACCTAACTTTACCTAAATCAAATAATTTCAAAATGTTGAAATTTAAGAAAAAACATACTTTTTAATGGTCTTCTAAAATCGTAATGTGAAAATTTAAGAAACTGCGTAATTTTATTTTTCATATTTTTATTAAAACTGTAACAATATAAAAATTTGTTTTGAAAATAAAAAAATTTTTAAAAAAGACTAAAAAAAAGCAATGAAAATGAACTTAGATGATATAAAAAAAAAAAAAATTATTATATTTAATAAATAAAACAATAAGGATCGATAGTTTAATAAAATAATTGATATATTGATGTGGGGGCTTAAACGGAAAAGAACCTATATATATAGTGAGAAGAGAAGGTTTAAAACATAACAGGGCGTATATATATATATATATGAGATATGCACAGTATATATATATGATGGTTATATTGGTTATGTTACATATATTAAGTGATATGCATATATTACTGATATTATTATGAGATATGTTACTAGCATGATAGCATACATGGCTATTGGCTGGTTGCTGGCTGATATGGTTATTATTATACATATATTATTACATGTCATATATATTATAGTATTTATATATATATATATAGGAAGAGTATATTATATTATTGATATACATATATATACATATATATTATTCATATATTACATATATATATATATATATATATATTATATATAGTTATTATTATTATTATTATATATTATATTATATTATATATTATATACATATTATATATTATGCTATATATATTATTATATATATTATTATTATTATACATATTTCATATTATATATATATATATATATTATTATATATATATATATACATATATATATACAGGGTAGCATAGTGTTATATATATATATATATATATATAGCAGCATAGTTACCTCCCATAGGGCTATACAGCAGGCTTGCCTTGCAGTCTATTATCTGTGACTAATGCAGCCGAAGTAAAAATGATAGGCCCCTTAAGACATTAAAGCAATAAGAATATAGAGACAGTAAGAAGCCACATGGGCCTATCAAGACTGTCCCAGTGAACCCACTTAACCAAACATGCTCATAAATCCACAGCACTCTAGGCTTACATTAAATACTAAATTAAAAATATACCAATTTGGAATAGTTCTAAAAATAATGATATATATATATATATATATATAGCAGCGATATATATTGGTATATGTTATGTTATATATATGAGTTGATATATATATATAGTTGATATAGTTATGGTATATTATATATATATATACTTATATATATATATATATGTATATACATATATATATATATATATATACATATATATATATATATATATATATATATGGAGTATATATTTTATTGGTTATATATATATATATATATATATATATACATATATATATATATATATATATATATATATATATATATATATTATATATATATATATATATATATATATATATTTATATATATATATATATATATATATATATATATATATATATATATATATATATATATATATATATATATATATAATGCAAAAAACGCCATTGTCTTGTAAATTTTCCTAACAAAACCCCTTTTTTTTTTTTTTTTTTGGGGTTTTAAAGATGATATTTCAATGTAGTTTTTATTTGTTTTAATAGATTTTAAATAAATTACCGAAATCATATGAATTGAAGGTAACACATATTTAAAATCTTGAATAGTTCTTCCTTTAAATTTAAATCTCAAATTTTCTTTGATAATCAAACTTGGTATAGTAAAATTATTATTTTTTGAGTTTTACATAAACTTATAAAGTAAAAATAAGAGGGTATATTATAATATTTAAACTCTATCTGAAAAAGGTTATACTTTTTTTTTGTTTTGCAATAAAAAAAATAAAAAAAAAATCTGTTATATAAAGTCTAGTCATACGTAGGGAGTTTGATGATGAGAATAAACGAATCCCTTTATCACCCTTTATTATTTTGAATACTGGTGAATTATATTATTATTATATATACTCTTGTATATTATTGATACATATTATATTGGCTTAAATTTGTTATTGTTGTTATAAATTATTACATGCATATATATTAATTTAAATAAAAATATATTATTTATATATATATGTTATATGTTATATATATATATATTATTATTATATTACGTATATTATATTATATGATAATATTGCTTATTTCACATTCTTATATATACATGGTTATATATATATATATATATATATATATATATATATATATATATATATATATATATATATATATATATATATATATATATATATATATATATATATATATATATATATATATATAAATGCTGAGAGAGAGAGAGAGAGAGTTAGAGAGAGAGAGAGAGAGAGAGAGAGAGAGAGAGAGAGAGATTCATCATTAAAAGTCGAAACTGAAATTATCAGTAAGAATTTTATACAAAAAAACTACTCTGTTTAAAGCTGTTGCCGTCCTTATTTCTAATGTTGTTGTGCAATAAGTCTGAAAGTTGAAAATATCTTTTCAACATTAGCATTTTTGATGAAGTTGCTGGACAATATGCTTGTACTTATTTTTGGTAGAGGAGAACTCTTCTTCTCTGACTTTTTCTTTTGATTAAACACATATGAGTCACTGCTTACAACAGAGAATCATCCAAGTAGGTAACTTTTATGAAATGGAGGATGATTTTGTTTCCTTTCCTTATGCTAATTTGCTTCTTTCAGTTACCTTTTTTCAATATTACATTGCTTTTTGAATACTATCCCTCTGGAAGTACTGCGGTCTGATATCTTGGGTTAAAATATACGCCAATAAGTGAGCTTCTTTTTTCTGCCTGATGATACCTCCTTTTACTTTTTGCCAAATCTTTTTCTGTTGAATTGTGGATTAAGGTGTACTCTAGCCTGTGTTCATATTTCCAATATAAACCGCATCACTTAGTTTACAGTCATTGCCTTCTTAGCTTGCTTGACGTTGTAATACACACTCCAATACGATTAATAGTAAACTTCTTTAAGAAATATGACATCGATGTAGAAAATGAATTCCTGGTGTCTGAAACGACGATCCATTGTTCTAAATGATGTTAACCACAATATATATGAAGAAAGAGTTGTTATATTATATATATATATATATTATGAAGATATATATATATTATATGATATATAAATATATATATATACATATATATATATATATATTATAAATATATATATTATTATTATTAAGCATATAAATAATACAGTTGATATATATATATATACATATGTTATATATATAAAGAGTATATATATATATATATATTAAAGATATATATTGAAGAAATATATATATATACATATATATATTATATTATTATATGTATATATATATATATATATATATTTATATATATATTATTATATATATATACATATATATATATATATATATATATATTATATATATTATTACATATACATATATATGATATTGTTATTATGATATGATAGTATTATTATATTATATATTATTATTATACATATATTGATTATTATTATATATTACATATATTATTTATTATTATATATATACATAATATTATTATTATTATTGATATTATATATTTATATAAAAATATTACATATATATCATATATATATATATATTATATATATATATTATTATTATATATATATATTTTTTTATATATATTATATATATATATGTATATTACCCATAAATAAATATGATATGAAGAGTTGAGCATAGTTATTACTGCTATATATACATGTTGGCTGATATTAAGATATTGTTATTATTCGAGAGAAGCATATCTATAAAGGTATATTTTCCGCTGAAGATCTTTATTATATATATACAAAAATCATTCCAATAACAACATGAACATGTCATCTATTGGTGTTCAAACAGATAGGTTGCCAATTCAAAGATTCAGAAAAACTCAACATGCTAAAGAAAAATCATTAATAAATATATTTTTAAATATTTTATGCATGGTTTTTTATGTTTTTAAACTTACATTTTTTTTTAATGTGGTTTAAACCATGGTTTGAACTTCAATGGTTTTTAAACCAAATGGCTTTAAACCATCCCAACTTATGAGAGAGAAGGAGAGAAGCAGACTTATATAGAGAAGCAGCCTTGTATCAACGAGCATATATATATATATATATATATATATATATATATATATATATATATATATATATATATATATATATATATATATATATATATAAAACGACATATGAGCCGCTGAGAACTTCAGAGCTACAGATGATATGCTATTGTTGTTATTATTGGCTATTATTGGTTATATATTATTGATATTATATGTTATATATATTATATTATTACATATTATTGATATAGATGATTAGAATTTGATATATCATAGGAGTGGATCTTTACCAAAATCAGAAACCAGGTAATATTATTGTATTATTGAAATATATATATATACATATTAAGGTATATGATATATATACATAGTTATTAAGCATATTATTATTATTGATAGATAAAGAAGATATATATAGTTATGATATAAACATATATGATATTATTACATATTATATTAAGATTTGAAGGAGTTAGTTACATATATTATTATTATTATGTTATTATATATATATTATTATATATTATTATATATATATATTGATATTATTACATATTATTAAAATTTTCTCTATTGGGCCATATATATATATATATATAAGGCAGCCACTTTAAACCATCATACATTAATAACCAAGTTATGGTCACACATGCAGTCTTACAACATTAATAACTACTGTAATATATATACTGTATATAATACCAATTTGGCTTTGTCTAAATATATTATATGATACCCAACCTATCCATATACATATCCAACCCTTTCTTTAAATGTTGCACCGAGTCATTACACTCAACCCTCCTGTAGCAGACCATTATGTAGAATTAAGCACATTAAGAATATAGAGACAGGAATGAGAAGCCACATGGGCCTGTCAAGACTGTCCCATTCAACTAAATCAAACAGAAGAATAAATCCAATAAAGAATTTTTAGACTTGTCAAATTACTTTAACTAAAAATCCACCAATTTGCTGTGAGTTTAAAATAAGGATATATATATATGATACCCAAACTATCCACATGCATTAACTTAAGTTATGGTCACACATGCAGTCTACCATTAATAACTTACATCATCATTTGTTAATTTTATATTATGAATATTACAGTAATTTGGGTAGCTAAATCATTAAATTTTTCATCCCAAATTTTAAAAGGGAATGAATATGGTAATTAACAGTGAGTTATCAGAGAATCTTTTGTTTATTAAACATTAAAAAATTGGAGCTTCTATTAAAATAGATTAAAAAAATATTTTAACATTTAAAATGTCCCATTGGTTTTTAACTATTCATCTTATTTTTAAATTTTTTTTTGAAATAGATGTAATTGTACAAGCTAGAAAACTTCAATTTGAGCATTTTCTTTATGCCAAATATTTTTCCATCTGTTTTCAATTTTGATATTCAATTTGAAATAATTATAAAAAAAAAAAAAAAAAAAAAAATCTTATGTGGCAGAGTGTTAAAGTTGAAAATTTACTTTTTTTTTTTTTTTTTACTGTTCATTCACTTTTTAGGAAATTATTAAAGTAGATAAAATTGGTTGACTTAAGTAACTTTTATTTTTCCATTTAGCAAATAATTTGACCTCTGGGCAAAAATGCCCAGTTTGTATAGCTTTTTTTCACAATGTTATGCCCAGAAGTCAAATAGATGGTGTACCCCAAGAAAAATAACCAGGACCAAATTAAAGCTGTGTAACTTTTCATTTAGCTTGGTTTGGTAATTTTCAAACCAATCGATGAATAGATAAAATAACCCATAGTAAATTTTTAATTTTGATAATAATCACCTCTGACAATTATAGTTTAACTATAATAATTTAACCCTGGAAAGTGGAAGGAAATTCACCTCTGATTGCAGGTATAGTTAGTTTTTTTGGGCCTGGCTGATGATTAGCAGCCATGGCTACTAAGCTGTACTGATAACAGACTGACTCGGCAAGACTGAAAATGTTTCAGGTCAGCAATAGAACGCCTGAGGAGAACGAGTCGGCGAGGCTTGAGAAGAAAGGCGCACAATAGGAGTTGAACGGTGCAGGTTTGGAGAGGGTATGGTTGGGGCCCACCTGGGCCAAAGGATGAACCATGGCTACTGATCAGATTACAGCGAGGGTCCCGCGCTGGTGGAAATCAGGAAGCCTAAGGTGGATTTTCTTTCTGACCGCAATGAGTTTCTCAATCTAAAAGGCATTAAAGGGGGCGGTAAAACTGGGCTTCTTCTTTCACTGGTAATCATATTGCTCAGCAGTGGCATCTCAAACTTTAACTGGTAGCTTTGGGGATGAGAAGGCGGGTGATGATGATGATGGAGTATAGCAGCGGGCAGCAAGAAGTATATATATATATGTTGTATATATATATGTTATATATATATGTTATATAAAGAGTTATAGTATATATATATATATATATATATATAATATATATATATATATATATATATATATATATATATATATATATATATATAGTACTGTAAAACGGGGAAATAAATAATATTTTGGTGTTTTTTTTTTTTGTTAGATGAAGGCATTGATGAAGAAGCAATCATTTTTTAGTAAATCTGAAGAAGTGTCTAAACTATTCAATGGTTTATTGGTTCCCAGCTAAAGTTTATGAAGAGGTTAGACTGCTTAAAGAAAAGCCTTTCTCAGGATATATCTGAATCATTTTCTTCATTGGTCCTGGTAGAGGAGAGTTCAGATGCCTCAACGCCCTCAGTACCAGTAATATACCATTATGACGATGATGATATTTTATTTTACAGAGTTATGAAGGTTAAGGTATATGTTGGTTGGTTACATATATGTTATTGAGCAGCATATATATGTTGTTATATATATATATATATATATATTATATATATATATTGTTATTGGTTGATAATTACATATATATTATTATTATTATTATTATTTATATATATATATATATATATGCATGATATTAGTATATAGCTACATATATATATATATATATTGGTTATTGGTTATATTTTTAAAAGATAATATGGAAAAGTATTTTTCCATCTGCTCCCCAATTCTTATTTTCCAAATATTTTAAGAGTTCCATATGTTTTTCTAATTGACTATTAGTATATTTAGCATTTACATTCCTAGTTGACCTTTGGTAAACATGTAATGCAATTTCCCCCTCCCCCGAATTTGTTTCATCTTTCCTATTCATGGTTACATGAATCATTTGGAGAATGTCTTGTGAAGATGACACAGTTGAGTTTGTTACTGCAAAATTTAACCACAGGCCTCTGCCCATTCCACTATTGAATATAAATCTTCTCGATTGTTTCAACAGCCACTTGAAGATTTGGATAAGAAAAACAAATTGCACAATCAGCTACAAAGAACTAGAGAGTATTGTATCGATGGAGGCCTTTCCATTAAAAAAAGATCAAAGGAACATAGAAGGTAAAGGAAGACTGGAATGCCAATTTTGAGGGGATTACACATACCCTACAACAATCTGTATTTTCTATTTTGCTAATTGAAAGTATTAAAAAAAAAAATTAAATAATTTCTAAATGTCATGTTGAATTAACTATGGTTGTATTTAATATTTCTTTATAAAGATTATCTAGAGAAGTACGTAAGTTGAAATAATTTTTTTTGGTAAAGGGAACGTAGGAACTATAGGGAAATTTGTTTATTGAGTGCTGCAGGGTCATATATGCTGGTACTTATGGTTGAAAGAGTGCGCCGAGTAACTGAGGGCTGCTAATTGAAGAGCAAGGTAAATTTTGTAGTAGAGGATGTGTAGATCAAATTTTTTACATTGAAGCAAATGCGTGAGAAAATAAGAGAGAAATAGCAAACTGTGAAGGTAATATAATTTCAGTACCAGGTATATTAAAAATGATCCCTTGAACTATTTGTAAAGTCTTTGATGAAAATATAAAATCTTAATAAAAGTTTCATGGTTACATGAATCATTTGGAGAATGTCTTGTGAAGATGACACAGTTGAGTTTGTTACTGCAAAATTTAACCACAGCCCTTCGGAATTGTTGTCAGATTCGATTTTCATAATATATATGTTTTCTTATTTTTATATATATATATATATATATATATATATATATATATATATATATATATATATATATATATATATATATGAGAGAAAGAGAGTGTGTATATATATATATATACATATATATATATATATATATATATATATATATATATATATATATATATTATCATTAGTATTATTATTATTATTATTATTATTATTATTATTATTTTATTATTATTATTATTATTATTATTATTTATTTTTATTATTGGCACATCTTTACTGAATTATTACTATTTTTATTATTATTATTATTATTATTATTATTATTATTATTATTATTATTATAAAATGCACACAAAAAATGATTTATTTGAATATAAAATTAATTTTTTCATACTATGTTTAGCTCCACAATTACTAAATGTCTTTTACCCATCTATTTTTAGCCAATTTTATTACCTGGAATATGAACTTTCTTGTGTTTGAAATAATACCCATTTATTTGACTCGTGGGATTAATTGCTGTCATATTAGACTAAAGAACTTCCTGCAATGTGGTATATAAAAGTTTAAAAATAACACAAATAGATATTCTATTTTTGTAGTTCATATATTTAAAGCACATTAATGTTATTTTTCTTTTGTAACAGTAATTAAATTGCACCAATGAACAAAATTATAAAATATCATGTATTGCATTAAGCAATTGATCAGGGCAGTAAATATCCAACAGGAAAAAAATTATATATATAGAAAAAATTATAAATTTAATAAATAGATTTTTTATGAGTTTTTAAAGAAATTTAAAAATGTAAAAATTAACATTTATTTTATCTAAAATATATGATTACATGTTGTTGTCTTTTTTTAATAAAGGGACCTGTCCCCACATGGTGAAAATCCTGCATGAATAAAAAATTCTGTTAATAAATGTCTTCTTACTACCATATTAAAAAATGAATAAAGTCTTTAACTGTATGGATAAGATGATCTTGAACTGTTTTTCTATAATATACTGTTAGATACTTGATATAAATATACTGATACCTTATTTTGCATTTTTTTATTAGATGAAGGCATTGATGAAGAAGCATTCATTTTTTAGTAAATCTGAAGAAGTGTCTAAACTATTCAATGGTTTACTGGTTCCCAGCTAAAGTTTATGAAGAGGTTAGACTGCTTAAAGAAAAGCCTTTCTCAGGATATATCTGAATCCTTTTCTTCATTGGTCCTGGTAGAGGAGAGTTCAGATGCCTCAAGCTTCAGTACGGAATATAAAATTTTTTATTATATTATTATTATTATTATTATTATTATTGTTATATTATTATTATTATTATTATTATTATTATTATTATTATTATTATTATTATTATTATTATTATTATTATTATTATTATTATTATTATTATTATTATTATTATTACCATAACAGTGATTCTCTTTTTTTTCCCAAGACCGGGGGTAAGGCGCGTGACTGCACCGGAAGCAGAAAAGTAGTAGAAGAATAGGACATAAGTCAAAAGGAAAGTCCAGCCTTACACTTATCCAATTAGTGAGAACCGTCCGCAATCAGAAAAATCCACCCTAGAACTTACGGACTGTGACAGACCTCACTATGGCACTATCGTCAGTGTAGGGATTTCGTCCCTGGCCAGGTGGCGCACAACCACCCCCACAAAAACCACGCAATTCACTCCTATTATTCCCTTTTCTCTCGCTCGCCAACCTCACATTTCTCTCCTCCAGTCATTCCTTAACTGACTCATCCACTTTTTCTTCGGTCTCCCAGCTGGTCGATTCCAGACACTCACCACTATACATCCCTTAACCAACCGACTATTAATCCATCCTTTTCCACATGACAAACATCTCAATGTACTTTCATTTTTCTCTTCATTTACCCCTTTCTTACACACATAACTCTCGTAATAAGTTTCAATCCTCAATTTTATCGATTCTCTCACACTAAACGCCCTGAGATTATTATATAATATATATATATATATATATATATATTATATATATTATATAGTATAATATATATATATATATATATATATATAATAATATAATATATATATATATAATAATATATATACTATATATATATATATATATATATATATATATATTCTATATATAATATTTATTATATATAATATATATATTATATAATATATATATATTATATTTATTATATATTATATATATATATATAAAATATATTATAATATTATATATATAATATAATATATATATATATATATAATATAATTAGTATTAATTATATATTATATAAATCCTCACTCACTTCACTCCAAGACTGGGATAAGTGTGTAGGCAAGCAAGAAACAGAAAGCGTAGAAAAGAATATGAGCAAGTTAAAAAGAAAGACGGCTTACGTCCCTATATAACTTTTAGTGAGAACTAGACAACAAGTTTAGAATAATCCAACCTAGAAATTCACGGGACAGCGCGACCTCACTATGGCATCTCGTCAATGTTGGGTTAATCCCTTGCCAGTGGGCAACAACCATACCCATCACAAACCCTCCATTCACTCCTTTATGCACCTTTCTTCTCGCTTGCCAAACTCACATTCCTCTTCTCAAGGCATTCTTTACTGACTCATCCTTTTTCTTCGATGTCCCGCCGGTCACTTGTTCAGCCACTACTACTAAATTCGCTTAACCAACTGAACATCAATCCATCCTTTCCATATTACAAAACCATCTCAATGTACTCTCGTTTTTCTCTCATTTACGCCTTTCTTCTCACCAAACCCCTTAATGCGTTCATTCCTCATTTTATAAATTCTTCTCACACCTACAAGGCCTAAATTGTCTCTCTGACACATTGTACCTCAGATTATACTTCTTGATTCCAGACCCTAGATTTTCATTACTATAAATTAACAGGTAGCACAACCCTCATACAGCGCACTCAAGACTTAGTTTAGTCCCTTTACATCCACCAAGGATTTTAATTGCACCAGCCAACCTCAAACCATTCACAACTTTCTACTACACTATTCATTCGTTCATTTCTCATCAATCATATATCCTCTTATATTTAAACTCGGATATTATTCTAAGTTGCTCTCATCAAACATGACTCAACACCGCGGACTCTCCTAACTATACATAACCTTACATCGTATCTACATAACTTTCAAACTCCTCTTATTCACACCCAGCCAAATCCGCTACGATTCTTAAATTCTCTCGTTCGCTCACAAAACCAATCGGCGAAACATAAGCAGAGTACAATCCATTCTCCTTCATTCTAACCGAGCCACCTCAAATTCTTTCATAACACCATCCATATAGACAATTAACCATAAGAACATACACATTCTTAACCTCTGCGCTATAATTATTAAACAGTTCCTTTTAACTCTATTTATTCTTACACGTGCTTCACATTGGCGTAATACTCCTGAATCATTCGAAGCCTACCACCACCACTGCCACAGAGATCCCTATTAATCCTGTCATACGCCTGTTGCAAATCCATAACCTAGTACAATTTATTCTTTTCTCTTTTATCAGTCATTTGTTTCAAATGTAAAAAATTTGATCCAGACATTCTCTATCACTTCTAAACGCAACCTTGTTCTTCACATCAGTCCTTCAGTAATCGACAACTCTTTCAACCAAAATATCAACATATATCTTCCCTAGATCTCTTAGTAAACTATTCCCCTTTAGTTAGTAAGCGTTTCCTTATTCCCTTACCCTTATATAAGGTATTATTACTGCTCTCCTGCCAATCCCTCGGAACTATACCTCCATAAATGCTTTGTTACACACTCGAAATCCATTCATCACATCACCTCCTCATTCTTAGATTATTCTTTGTCAGTAATTTCCTCTCTGCCATCTCCTTCTTACTTTTACTTCATCCCAAAATGCCTATTTCTTCTGGAACCATCAAACCACGCACATTCATATTCACCTCTTCATTACTGCTAATGTTATGCAAATATTTTCGAAGTGCTCCCTCCAACTCTTTCCTCACATCCTTTTCATCAGTTACGAAAGCACCCTCCCTATTATTATTCATGCAGATTTTTTCTTACTCTAATTATTTAACTTTTTCCACTTCCTTCCAAGAAAGCTTTCTATTGCTTGTAAGTTCCCATTCATCTCCTTCCAAACGTTCATTTACCTTCATTTTTTCTCCTACTATGCAATTTTTAGTCTTCCTTTTTTTCTCTATTATTCCAAACACCTTTCTATACTCTCATTGCTTTTGCACTTCACCACGCTCTTTTATTTTAACCGCTTGCATCACCTCTTCATTCCACCACTCACTGTTGAGTATTCTTTCTTCTTTAGCTACAATCAAACATACTTCTCTGCACTACTAACAAAGGCTTCTTCATTTACGCCCAAATTTGTTGTTTCATTTCGTTCACAATTAACTGATTTATTTGCAATCGCTCTCTAGATACTTTTCCTATTACCTGTTCCTAGGAACTTCTCATTCCTATTTCTTCCCAACTTCCTTCCTTATGTCTTTCCTCTCCATCCATGCCAGTTAACTTATTCTTAAATAAACATAATGATCCGATAATCCCATTCCCCAACCCCTCACTGATTACATCCATCACATACTTCAAAATCTCCTTCACACAAAATCAATCATACTTTTTCACTTCGTCACAAACTTAGCTCGTGTGAGTGTCAGCTATTCTCTTCTTGGCTCCGCCTTGCTCAGACTTAAAAATTGAGCACACCCCCCTCCTAGATTAGAGCTCTGTCGGTGAGCGGTTGTGTTAACTGTAAAAAAAAAAATATTATATTTTTGAATACTCTTTTGTTTGAAGAAAGTATTATTTACACATGTACCTCTCTTACGAAATAATCACCCTCCTAACATTCTCATTTTCTCCTTCACCCCAAAGTTATCTGTTATACCATTCTTTTTTTTTGGATCACTATCTTAAACATTTAGGCTTCACACAATCAAACTGAAGCTCTCTCACCCATTAAAAACATCATCAAGTTCGCACTCTTCTCAATATCGCTCAGATAGACCATATGTTTAACAACCACACATACCTTGACAGGGTTCACACTTCTGGAAAGTCAGGGAAAAAATTGGTCAGGGAAAGTCAGGGAAAACGTTTCAAGATATGCTGAAAGTCAGGGAAATTCAAAAAAGTCGAGGAATTTAAAATTTCAAAAATATGAAGAATGATCCATGGACCCAGTTGCATATTTTTGATATATTTTTTTCTTCTGTAATAATTGTGGAATAAGAGATGTTTTGATAAGTGAATGAAAAGGATGGGCGGGGAATGACATTCCATAAATCTACTTCTATCTGTTTCTTTCTATTTTTTAGTTCACTATTTACTACTATTCTCCTATTTTTCGTAGAGGTTGTTTCCAAGTTCTCCTTTCTATTGAAGGTGATTGGTATAATGGATGTGTTTAAGACTGTATGACTTATGCCTTAATCTATGTTTATATTTTTTTTTTTTTTTTGGGTTTTTTTTTTTTTGAGTTTTTTTTTTTTTTTGAGGTTTGACGTGGTGATTTTGGATTTTAGTGCAGTTGAAGGTATTTATTAATTATTATAAAATGCTTCAAAAAAAAAAACTAAACTTTTACGACAGTGGTTGGACGTCAAACTGAACCCACAGTTTAACAGGTGGTTGGGTAAAACCTGATAGTTCCAATACATACTGTAAAGTATGTAAAAAGAACTTTTGATTCTATTAACATGGGACGCCAAGCGAAGTTTCCACATTCAAGAAGGGAACTCATTTGGATTTAATCAAACCAGCAGGACAAACCATCATTGAAAAACTTTTCGTTACATGTTCTAATTAATACAAATATTAGTGACAAGTGTGTGCAAACTGAAAATTAGTCCATGCCATCAACTTTAATCATACTCAAGATTGTAAATGACTCTGAGTGTTTATTAATAAGCCAACCAAAACAAGTTTTATCAATCAGTTTCATCTTTTTGCATTAAAGATGATGTTACCAGATCTGAAATACTATGGGCATTAAAGGTGGTGAATGATAAAATGTTTTTAAACTCGTGTGCAGATTATAGGGGAAACATTTAAAATAATGTTTCCAGATTGTGCGGTAGCTTCAAATTTTAAAATGGGGCGGATGAAATGTAAATATGTGATTAACCAAGGACTTGCTCCTAATTCTTTCCTAGAAGAAAATCACAATACACTCTACTTTGCAGTGAAGCTCATTTCCTTTGAATTGAAATTCAAAATATTTTTGGAGATAGTGATTGTCTTTCTAAGAGAACTTAATAGTTTTTTTTTCTTCTATAGTAACTGGGAATCAATGTTATGTTGGAATTGTGGCAAATGATTAAATTAGGACTGATATTTTCGGCCTGGGAAATGCGACAGTGGAAGGGGGTTTTCTATAAATTAAGCAATTTTAGTGGAGAATCTGAAAGAACGTAGTCTGATTTCTCAAAGAACAGTGCACAATGCTATAAGACCTGATGAAGTATTCATAAATTTTTCCTATCACTCAAAAAATGTTGACAATGTAAGAGCTGGCCCATAGGAAGATATGAGAACAGTCTAAAGAGTCAAACAGAAACCATAAAGAAGAGAGAATAAAAAGGTTGAAAAGAAAGTTCCATACAGATCATTAAACTTGGAAGAGCAGAGAAAGATGTTAAAACTGAAAGCTTTGACAGAAGAAGACGCTATAACATCAAAAATTCAGATGCTTGAGAAGAAAAGTTAACCTAAATCTCCCCATTTAAACTTTTGTGATCACAGTAGACGTTATGCACCTAGGCTATTAATTTAAGCTTTTAATTTATTTTCTTTTTGTATAAATAAAACTTTACTTTTGGAAAAAATAAAAAAAGGAGTGTGTTGGACGGCTATGGGAAGGTAAGGCTGATTACTAAAAAAAATATATATATATTTTTTAAAATTCATCCATGATGATGAAACAATTTCTAAAATGAAATTTTCAATAATTTGTGTATGAACTGAGTAAATAGGCTGCAAATAATGATTAATAGATGTTTTATACGCCAAAATAACGACACGCTGGTCAGGGAAAATTTGCGGATTTGGTCAGGGAAAGTCAGGGAATTCAAATTCAAAACTTCAGTGTGAACCCTGCCTGACCTTTTCAAACTTAAATTTAACTATTAGAATTCTAGTACTCACCAAACATATCCATATGCTCTGTACCACAGGTACTCATCGGAATCCCACCCTTCTCTTTCCCTTTCTTCCTCCACTCCAGCCACACACATATTCACATCACACAACTCACTAATTTTCACTGTTTCCTTTTCATCTTTGTTTCAGTCCACAGCGAAAATAAATTTCCATTTCTAAGTACACCCATCACCGGTCTGCTCTTCTCGACATTTATTTCTCTGACATTCCATGTACCCATACGATTCTTCCATTTTCTCCGAAAGATACAAGGTCGCTTACGGCAATTACGACCATGTCCGAGACTGCATAAGCATACCTAGCAAGAGAAAAGTGGTAGTGGGCAGCTAAACCAACTACCACTGTCCAAACTTTAGTCACCTTCTACGACACGTAGAACATACGTTGTAGGAATTCCTTCTCCCCCACACACGGATATATGGAAAGGTATTGTCTGTAATAATGATATTAATTAATGTTTCATGGTCTGTTTGTGATTCGGAGTCTACACCCGTGTAAGAAGAGTGTGGATATGAACAAAAAAGAATACAACAATTTGGCACTGGAATGTCAAGAGATATACCCCGCAAACCAAAAGCCCAGAGGTATTCTCATCGCTACGAGTGCGCTACTCTCCCTCTGTCCATTTAGTCGCCTCTTACGATATGCAGAACAAACGGCATGGCTATTCTTACATCTCTACATAGAGATGGCCGCCGTACAGGGATATATATATAAATATATATATATATATATATATATATATACTTATATACATATATATATATATATTATATATATATATATATATATATATAAATATATATTATTATTACCACATGCTTAATCGGAAATTGGTCAGGAAAGTATTTGTATGGTTTTCTGACCAAGTGGAAGGTGCAAGAATATTTAGGCCCGATAGCAAGCAATGCTTCAGCGGACGTGTCGGAATGCTTGCCCACGGGCGTGGGTTCGCATCCTAGTACGCGGCTTTTCCAATGCAAGAAGCATGAGAAGAGTGATTTGTTTGTATAGACTGTTCTTTTGTATGTGTTGGCTATGGTTGTGATGTTGTGTGTTTGGAGATTATGTATACACTAATGCGTAACTGCAATAACGTAATATTGCAGAAAATCTCACACTAACAACAAATTTTTTTTGTGTCCGTTCACGTGGCCGAATTATTATATATATAATATTAATTATACTATATATATATATATATATATATATATATATATATGATATATATTATGATTATATTATATATATACTACTATATATATCTATATATATATATAATATATATATAATTATATATATATATATATATAACTATCTATCTACCTTTCCTCCCCAGTAAGGTGCGTACATGCTTCGGAAAAGAAAAGCAAAACAGAATATGGCACAAGTCAAAAAGAAAGCCAGCCTTACAACCTCTGTAACCATTAATTTAGTAAAAACTCGTCGCGTCAGAAAATCGCCCTAGAGCTTCACGGGACGCGACGGACCCTCAACTATGTAATCGTCAATGTAAGGGTTCTCCTTGGCCAGGTGGGCTACAAACCATCAACCCCTCACAAACCCGCCATTCTCTCTATTTATGCACCTTTCATTCTCGCTCTGCAAACTACATTTCTCTCCTCAGATCATTGTTTACTGACTCAATATACTTTTTTTTTCGGTTCTCCCAAGCCGGTCGGTTCCCAACACACTCGCCAACTATACATCGCTTAACCAACACGGCCATCATTCATCCTTTCCACATGACCAACACCATCTCAAATACTTTCATTTAATTTTTCGTCTTACCTTTCATCACACAACTCTCAGATACGTTCATTCCTCATTTTTCAATTCTTTACACCTAGCACGCCCTAAGATTGTCATCTGAACACATGAACTTTAGATCTATACTTCTTATTCAGACCATAGTCTCACTACTATACATTAAACAAGGGAAACAACATACTCTCATGTAAGACTTTATCGCACTTCAAGACTTTTGTCCTTTACATCCACGCGATTTAAATTGGGGGGGGGGGGGGGGGGGCGCACCCACCCACCTTCCTGCCATTTACAACTTTCCTACTACACGCTGCATCATCCGTTTCTTTTCATCCAACATATATCTAATATTTAAACTCAGACAACTTGTTCCAGCTGCTCACCATCTGACTAACTCACACCGAGAATGTCCTCACTCAAACCATACCTTACTCTTAATCTCCGTTTACTTTAAACCCTCTCTTTACACACACTGCCAAATCTTCTACCAATCCTCTCAAAACTCTCTTCAGATTCACACCAAAACAATTCATCCGCATATAAAGGCAGGGACCCTCCACTACCTCCATTCTCCTCATTCTACACATATTTGCCTGCCCCCCCAATCTCTATTCTTTCATAAACCCCACCAAATACAATTGAAATAACAAAGGGACATTAACATCCTGTCTACTCTATTATATTAAACAATCCCTTTTGACACATTTTATTTCTTTACAACACGCTTCATTATCGTCAATACACACATTTGATTCCATTCAGAAGCCAACCAACCAGCACCATATCACTAACAATTGCAATAGAGCTTCCTATTAATCCTATCATAGGCCTGTTGCAAATATAAACAAATACAATTTTCTTTATATTACTTTTAATTATTTTTATTATATATATATATATAATATATATATATACTATATATATATATATATATAATATAATATATATATAATTATTATATATATATATTATATATATATATATATATATTATATATATAATATTAATATATATAATATATATTTAGTTACCAGTGTTAATGTGATAGTAGTGAGACTAAGAGGTAATATATCTAAAGTAAATGTGTTCAGATGGACAACTTAGGGGCGTGTGTATTTGGTGTGAGAAGATTGATAATGAGGCATGAACATATTAGAGAGTTGTGTGATGTGAAGAAAGGGGTAAATGAGAGAATAAATGAAAATACGTTGAGATGGTTTGGTCATGTGGAAAAGATGGATGAGAGTCGGTTGGTAAGGATGTATAGTGGTTGAGTGTGCTGGGCTCGACCCACGAAAACAGTAAATTGAGTTCAGTAAAGGAATGCTGGAGGAGAGAAATGTAGTTTGGCAGGGACGAGAAGAAAGGTGCTAATAGGAGTGAATGGCGGAGTTCTTGTGAGGGGGTATGGTTTGTGGCCCACCTGGGTAAGGGATGAACCCCGCCAATTGACGAGATGCCATAGTGAGGTCATCGCGGTCCCGTGGATGCTTTAAGGTGATTTTTGTGACTGCGACGAGTTCTCACTAAAAGGTGTAAAGGGGGCGGTAAGGCTGAATTTTCTTTTCGACTTGCCTCATATTCTTCTACTACTTTTCTATTTCGTGCAATGTTACGCATTACTCCCAGTCTTGGGGAAAGAAGTTGGGTGATGATGATGATGAGAATTAGAAAATTACTTTTTTGGGATAAATATTAAATGACAGATTAGTCTATATTCGTATAGTGATTATAATTTTGCATACAGGTTTCATCATCGAATATCCAGTGGAACCAAAGAATGTTTGAACAATTTTTCCAAATAAGGAGTCTTTTGATATCAGCTTCTTAACCGAGACAGTGTCTATTTCTCCTGGAGTCTACTCGTTATTTGATTTGATAACTATTTAAGAAGTTTAATTTTTGTGTCCGATTAAAGGCTTTTTAATTCCTTAATAATTGTTTGTTAGTGTTGTATAAATCATACTAGATTCTTGAATTTGATTATGATGGGCTTAATTTGTAAAAGCTTTCTAGTAAATGTTAATTTTTTAGATGAAGGCATCTTGAGGTTTTTCAAATATTATTTAAACTACCGCTGCATTCAAGAGGTTGCTGCCAAGTTTCGGTGAAAATTCTCTTTCATACGGCATATGCTTTTTGAAAGAAAAAAAATGAAGTGAAACGTGAAAATAATATATAGTAACTGAAAATTTACAAAATCACAAGAACAACTAATTTATTTTAATTTTAGACAAAGGTGTTTCTTGGATTTTACCTCTTGATAGTTATAAAATGGAAATTACTAAGACTTTGTTGGCTTTGTTACAAAAGATAAATAATTCAATAACTAATTTTTGTCTGACTTATTAGGTGAGGTTTATAATGAATTAAAAAATTCTTATATTTCCAAGTGAATTTGAATCTTATTTTTTAATTGTTAAAATCCTTATAAAATTACACGCTACAGAATTGAAACTAAGCAAAATTTTAGAAAAGGGATATACTTTTTCCTCCTTTTTTTTTCTTTGATCAAGTTCTTGCATACAAAACTTGTAATGGTACTTATATTACTATATAATATGCCCCTTTAATTAACGACTTAGACTAGGAGGAGGTGGAATATTTATATCAAAAGGAAAAAATGGGATTAAAATACATTTTTTTTGTTTAAATATTGGTGATAATGTAGGGTTACTTTCTGTTTTAGGGTATACTGAAAGCTTTGACGCTAGTTATTGTTGTAGATTATACAAAGTTAAAAAAGAAGAAATGCATACGATGACTAAAGAACGTGCTAGTTTACTTCGTAGTTCTGAAAATTATTAAAATATTGTGATATAATGTTCCAGCAACTGGCGTTAAGAGTTTTTGATGACATACCTAGTTTTCATGTGATAGGTAATTAATATTTATTGACATCATGCAATATTTGTTGGAAGGGGTGTGTAACTTTGATTTATCTTTGATCTTTGGCAAGTTCATATACCATAAATTATTTTTCATTAGACTATCTTTTATACCATTATAATTTTTTCTTATTAGATTCTCTTAA
>JABUQX010080703.1:30000-41714 GCA_015478945.1 Trachelipus rathkii
CAATATTTTATTGTTTTTCAAATAAAGAATGTTTGCCATGTTTAATGAAATATAATTATATAATTAATATTTTTATTTTGATATATATTGTAATTAATAATTATATTATAATCGATACTTTTATTTTTAATAAAAATATAGATTATAATATTCTTGAAAAATTTTTGATATGTTAATGAAATAAATTAAAAATGTTATTTGAAATAATATTGTTTATATTTGATATATTTGAAATATGATACTAATTAATCATTATTTAATTAATATGTTATATTTAGTAAACTCATTATTTTAAAGTTCATTTAATTTATATTGCATTTCTTGTTTTTCTTTTTATATATAGGTTTTTTGTGTAGATTCCATATTTTTGGATACCATTTTTCTAGACTGTTTTTTGGAGTTTTGAATAAAGAAATAATGATTCAGCGTTTTACTTATTATAACCAACGTCGGATGTTGATGGGAACAGACCAGTGTCGGAACCCATGCATAATTCCGACGAGACTGGCTTCGCTTTCCAGGATCATTGAAGTCGAAATCTCCTTCCATTTTTAAGCTCCCAGATCGTGGTTTGGTAACGACTACAAGACAAAGGATCGTAAAGGAGACGGAGGAGGAATTCGCTTATACGTACCTGTGGATACTTCTGAGACCGCAAGAGCCCATTATTTACTCAATTCCTTGAGAGTGACCAAGGAGGTCATTAACAGACAGTTCCAAACTCAACCTTTGCCAAGCAATTAAAGGTGGAAAATATCAACCAGATTTCTCAGTGTGAGTAAAAATTAAAAATAAAGAATTATAATTTTTACACAAAATAGACTTCACATTAAATATAAAGTTAACGTAGAATAGGGAATTATATACAAATGGTATTTGTCATATTATGGTTGTGAGACTTTAATATGCATAATATGCATTTTGTATGATAACTCCAATAATAAATCACACAATAAAAAGTGTTTTTTTTTATTATATAAATAAAGCATATGTTAATGCTTCTCACCACATTAACAGCTAAAGGAAAGCTGTAAACAGAGGTGACAGGAAAATTCACCATAAAGGGCCAATAGAAAAAAGGATAAAAAGGCCTTAGTGTTTTTTTATTTTATATATAAAAAATAAAAAACTAGACAAAAGAAATTACAAAGTGTGAAAAACAAATTTATTAAAGTTGTTAAATATTATTTTTTATTGTTATTTTTTTTTGTTTTTTTTTTTTTAAAGCAAAATTATCAAAAAATAATATAAAAATTTGTTTGATTGCATTCTTTTCTTTTATGTATGGTTCCAGTGGGAAGTTTTTTCAAAATATACATAGAAAATTATGCAATCAACACCTTTAAATTAATTAATTAAAAGTTAGTTAATTAATTTTTTTTTATTCTTCTAAAAGATAGAGTAGACTTAGTAAATCACTTCTGTGAAAAAAGTTTTATTAAATTATCATAATTAAAGTAATTAGAGCCATAGAAAGATTAGTAAAATCAAAAACAGCAACAGTACATCATAAGATATGCATAAAAGATGTTAAGTCAAAAAGTGTGTTCGTGAATTCGTTCTATTTACATTTGTAGAAAATTGAGTTCGATTTTTTGAGGCATCAGCAGATCGTAAAAATAATATTCATTCAACGTAACGTATGAATGGAGTTGTAAGAGTAAAAATTGGGGAAAGGGAGAATGGCACTGAATGCGGAAATTGAAATCTTGGCCCAGTGACCGATTCACTCATTTCTTCCCTTCCGCGTTGTATTCTCTTTACACACACAACACACACACATCATATATATATATATATATATATAATATATATATATATATATATACATAAAGATTATACTAGCGAGTTAGCAGCGATATATATATGTTTATATATTATTATATATTTATATCACACAAAAAACACACTATATATATATATATATATATATATATATATATATATATATATATATATATATATATATATATATATATATATATATATATATATATATATATATCTTTTTGCTTTTCTTAATTATGCATGTACTAATCACTTTCTCATTATAATTATGCATTAATTATATTTGTCGTAGCGCGTAGAATATATACAGGTGGTAAATTTTTTGAAAGGTCATAAGGTAAGCGAAAATAACCTTTTGACCCCTAGGAAAAATATTAAGTGAAATTTTTTTTAATATTTTTGTTTCGAATCCGGTTTTTAGTGTGGCTTAGGAAGCCAAAGTGTTTTTTTTTTTTTTTTGAGTGACTTAAAAAATAAAAGTGTTTTTTTTTAATTATCGAAAATCTGTGATTTAACAAAAATATAATTAAAAATTATCAAAGTGAGGAAAATCCTTTTAGACAAGACCCAGACCACCCAGAAAAGGTCACTAAGACCAAAGGTCACCAAAGGTCACCAAAGGTCACCAAAGGTCACCAAAGGTCAAAAGGTCACCAAAGGTCAAAAGGTCAGAAAAAGGTCAAAAAAGGTCACAGACCCAGAAATTGCCCTAATTGACCCAAAATACAGAAAATTATTTTATTTTTGACCTAAAACATTAGAAATTGTTTTCTTTGACCTAAAAAATAGCAGAATTGTTATATTTAGATACAGAAAATTGAAAATTCATTTTACTGACCTAAAATATTTTAAAAATTATTCTACCGCAACAGAGATTATAGAAACCACAAATTATAACAGAATTGGAAAAATAAATTTGTTGGTATATAAATTGATTGATTTCAACTCAGAGAACATTTAATAGAAAAATATTGAACAATTTTGAAGAACATTAGAACAAACAAAGGTCACTGCTTAACCTTTGACAGAATAAGGTCCAGAAAATGACCTTTAACATTTAAGGAACAACTATCTTCTTAATTTCTTAATTACAGTACAGAAAACTAATTAAATATAATTATCAATTAGAACTTTGATATTTTTAAATAATTTTGAAAGAAAATTATTTTTATTTTTGAACTTAGAACTTTGATATTTTTAAATAATTTTGAAAGAAAATTATTTTTATTTTTGAACTTAGAAATATTGAACTAAAGTGATTAAATTTTTAAATTTTTAAATTTAATAGTGAATAACTATAGACAGTGTTTAATAATTGAAATTGAATAACAATTAAGTGTATTAATAAACAATAGTATTAATAAATAAACACTTAGAAAAAATAATTTCAATTAATAATTATAACAGTATTAACTCCTTTGTTTGAGTTTAAATAGAACTTTACATATTTTCTTGGAAACATAGAAAATTTTTGAAAAATATTGGAAAACAGTTTGAATATTTTTGAAATATTTTGAAAAAATATTTTTGAAACTTAGTGTTTTTTTTTTTATTAATTAAAGAAACATTATAGTGTCTTAACAATCAAATAGGATTGTTTAATAATTCAGAAACTTTATAAATTGATTAACTTGAATTAATTAACGATTAATCATGACTATGTTTGAACCAATAGTCTTAACAGTCTTCGTATTTTCTACATTGTTTCTCATTCTCTGCTACCTGGTTCAAAGGGCTATAGCCGGACCAGTTGACCCTAATGGAGCTTCAGGAGGACCTGAAGGAGATAATAAAGACTTAGAAAATAAAGATTCAACAGAGAACATGGATGAGAACATGGATGAAAACACAGAAGATGTTAATAAAGATGAAGAACATGATATAACAGAAATGAAGACTACTGATGAACAGAAAACAGAAGAGAATACAGGAGCAAAACCCAAGATAAGGGAACCCACACCAAAGGATATGGGACTTCCTCCATTTTATTTACCTCCTTCTAACATTGATACAATGTCATTAAACCCAAATCAGAGAACAGCTTGGGATTGGCATCAACCAGGAAATACAGAAAATAAAGAAAGAATACCTAAGGTGCTCCAAAAGACAAATGTTTTGGACAATACCTTTAATATACATTTAAATACATCGGGGGCCACTCCCCCTTCAAATAAAAAGAAAACTTACCCTTCCTGGAATGGCCAAACAGAAATTTTTAACAATAGGAGTGAATTTAGTGGAACTTGGGGACAGAACCAACCAAGTGATACTCTATATGGAGGACAACCTCAGAATCCGTGGGGGCCATCCCAAAATATTTTAAATAATCCCTTAAGTATGCAGCCACCTCCCACAGGCTGGCAACAACCCCTTCCTACAATGCAACCTGGTTACAACCCATACCCATATGGACTTCCTTATGGAGGTTATTACCCCAATAATGTTTTTAACCCTCCATTTCCAGAATTACCTAAAGAACTTAAATTGTATGGAAGAAATACCAAGACCCAAGTCTGGGTAGGGATTAAATTTGAAGATTACCTCACTACGTTGCAGGAGAAGATACGCACGTTAGGCCTAATAACTGAAAGACAGAAAATAGACTTTGCTAAGACTACAATCTCTTCTGATTTCACATCAGAGGCCCGTCAATATATTCTCAAAGATAGCAGCTTTTCTAGGTGCAAGACCCTAGGAAGACTTTTTGATTCAATTGAAGATTTTTCTCAAACCAGAAAAAGCCGAGACAATCTTCTGTTTATTGAAGCAGTTCATGAAATTTAGCAGAAAGCCACATGTAACTCTCACTGAATTCATGTTGGACTTGAAGAATCTCTTATGGGAATATCAGAGAAAACTCATCGATATCGAGACTTCCTTTGGATTTACTTCTCAACAGATAAATATCTTAATTATGACTAAGATATTAGAGAGTATGGAAGAGCTCAGAGATCATAAAAGACTTCGAGAAAAAGTATTAAAGATTTTTAATCCTGACTTAAGTTTCGTAGAAATTTTGGAGAAACTTAGCCAGATAGAAGAAGGAGTCTTATTCCAAACTAACCATAGAGCAGAACAAGATAGAAGAAATACAGCTAGAGTATTCTATACAGAGAACAATAGCACTAATAACAGTGAAGTTAGAAAAGAAAGAACTATGTATAACCCTTCCATGAAGAACAAGAGCATGGAATGGAGAAATAAAGGGAATACTTCTAGAAATTCAGGAAAAAGGACAAGCCCTTCTCCAAATATAAGACTTAATAAGGGAATAGTTAAGAAACTTTCCAGTAAAGAGATAAAGTCAATGGACTATTGTCTAAAATGTGAATCTTTAGGTCATCATTCCAAAAACTGTTTTAAGGTACAAATAAAAAATTTCACTTTTTTTTTATTACTTTAATTATTAGAAAATTTCCTCCTCTACATCATGGTGTAATTTTTGTTTCGAAATTCCGAAAGGTTTTTAAGATATTTATAGGGGTGTCAAACTAACAGAACATCATCGTAGGTTCGAAATTGCAATTCAATCCTCTTCCAGGATCTTCTAGGTTTCCATCTACATTTTATAATAAATTGGAACTTTTCTCTTTCGCAACACAACCTAAAAATCAGCTCTTCAATCATATAAATTGTAGTCATATATATATACGTAGATTGTAGCCGGAGCCGGAGCCGGAGCGGGAGATGGAGCCGAAAAACAATTTTTAAGAAATTTTTGCAGGTGAAAATATATCTGCAAAGATGGAGCTGAACAAATTTGAGAAGGAGCCGAAGCCAGAGCCGGAGCCGGAGCCAGAGTCAGAGCCGGAGCCGGAGCCGGAGCCGGAGCCGGAGCCGGAACCAAATTATACATTTTTTTAAAGAACTTGTTTTTGCAGGTAAAAATACTTCTGCAAAGTCGGAGCTGAACTTTTCTGAAATGAAAACGGAGTCAGAGTTGGAGCCGGAGCCGGAGCCGGAGCCGGAGCCGGAGCCGGAGCTTAAAAACAAATTTTTATTAATTTTGCAGGTGAAAATTTTTTTAAAGTTGGAGCTGAACAATTTTGAATAGTAGCCGGAGCCGGAGCCGGAGTCGGAGCCGGAGTCGGAGCCGGAGTCGGAGCCAGAGCCAAAGTATAATTTTTTTTAAATTGTTTTTGCAGGTAAAAATACTTCTGCAAAGTCGGAGCTGAACTTTTCTGAAATGGAAACGAAGTCGGAGCCGGAGCCGGAGCCGGAGCCGGAGCCGGAGCCGGAGCAGAGCAGAGCCGGAGCCGGAGCCGGAGCAAGAGCCGGAGCCGGAGCCGGAGCCGGAGCCGGAGCCGGAGCCGGAGCCGGAGCCGGAGCCGGAGCCGGAGCCGGATCTGAAGAGCAATTTTTTTCAAGATTTTTTTTGCAGATGAAAGTAATTGTACAAAGTTTGAGCTGAACAATTTTGAAAAGAACCCGGTCCGGAGCCGGAGCCGGAGCCGGAGCCGGAGCCGGAGCCGGAGCCGGAGCCGGAGCCGGAGCCGGAGGTAAAGTATAAATTATTTTAAAGAAATTGTTTTTGCAGATAAAAATACTTCTGCAAAGTCGGAGCTGAGCTCTTCAGAAATATGAAACGAAGTCGGAGATAAAGCCGGAGCCGGAGCCGGAGTCGGAGCCAGATGATTTTAAGAAATTTTTTTGTAGATGAAAGTAATTAAACAAAGTTGGAGATGAACAATTTTGAAAAGGAGCCGGAGCCGGAGCCGGAGCCAGAGCTAGAGCCGGAGCCAGAGCCGGAGCCGGATAAGAGCCTTAGGTAAAGTATAAATTTTTTTAAAGAAATTGTTTTTGCAGGTTAAAATACTTCTGCAAAGTTGGAGCTGAACTATTCTGAAATGGAAACGGTCGGAGCCGGAGCCGGAGCCGGAGCCGGAGCCGGAGCCGGAGCCGGAGCCGGAGCTGAAGAACAATTTTTTTGCAGTTGAAAGTAATTCTTTAAAGTTGGAGCTGAACAATTTTGAAAAGGAGCTGGAGCCGGAACCGGAGTCGGAGCCATAGCCGGAGTTGGAGCCGGAGCCGGAGTCGGAGTCGGAGCCGGAGCCGGAGCATAAATTTTTCTAAGATAATTTTTTGGAAAGTAAAATTTCTGCAAAGTCGGAGCAAAAATATTTCCGCAAAGTCGGAGCTGAAATATTTTGAAATAAATACGGAGTTGGTGCGGTGCTGTGCGGTGCGGTGCGGTGCGGTGCGGTGCGGTGCTGTGCGGTGCGGTGAGGTGCGGTGCGGTGTGAATAAAAACTTTTACTGCGCTTTGGTGCTCTCATTTAGGTGAGGTGAGGTGCGTAATATCTTTTACTTTCTGGAAAAAAAGAAAAAAAATCATTCAAAATCTTTATAGGCGTTTTTCTCCAATATCACTTTTTCCATATCAGCTGACATAAAAATTCGCTAAAAAAAAACGAAGAAGTCTATTGTGTTGAAAATTTCCAGGCCACTTATATATATATAGGCGAAGATTCTCACGAAGTCTTATTCTGATTGATAAACGTGGGTTGGTGTCAGACAAGTTTGAAGTGATGACCTTGAAATTATTTTTTGAAATTTTGAAATTCAAATTGAATTTTTGATGTTACCAATATTTTTTTTATTGAATTTCAAAGGCAAATGATTATATCTTTTTGACCACACTTTATTCTAGAACTTTCGTGAAAAAATTATTGAATCTTAAAAAAAAAATTTTTTATATGGTTTTCAGCTGAAACAGTAAAAATTCAGAACTTGCCCCTTCCCCCCCCCATAAATCCCAAACCATGAAGTCTATTGAAACGAAATAAACAGGAATACATAGAGTAATAGTTCCTTTTTAAATAAAAAGTACTCATTTCACGATTGATAGAAACTGTAATTTCGAGTACAGGGTCCCCTTAATATGTGAGTCTCTGGGTCATCATTCCAGAAACTGTGGTTGGAATACCACATATTGCCGAGTATGTAAGAAATTCCACGCCAGGGGTTCGACGTCTAATTGTAGGAATGCCCCTGTGTGGATCCCTAAAGAGAATGAAAATAACATGGTAATACCATACAATAACCCCACTGATTTTGATAATGGGGTTAAAGCTCGAAAAGTCGAGATAAAAAATGATTCAAATATAAGAAAGACAAACTCTTACTCAAAGAATGAGCGTAGCTATCAAGGTAAGAGTCCCAAGAAAACAACCAGAGTTCATTTGATTACAAATCATCAAGCTGATCCAGAACAAGAAGAAATATCTGGAACTGAAGAAGATGAAGAAGAGAATGAACAGTTTTTTGCACCAGATCTCTCTGCAAGAGAGGAAAATTTTTGAGTACCGGCAAAGATTTAAATGAAGAAATGGTAAATAGAATAGTAATTAAAGAAAATATTCCAAGTTTAAAGAAGAGAGATGTTTTAGTAACATCCAGCTTCTTTGGTGTAGGAATTAGACCCCCAAAATTGGGATGTCATTATTTTTTGTCAATATTTTTGACTCCAGCAAAAGGTCAGAACGAGGTTGAAGTTCATAGCCTACTAGATTTAGGGAGCACAACCTGTTTGATTTCGTTGGATAGATTAAAGGAAATAGAAAGAGAAGGAAGATTTAAACTACCTCTTAGAGCGGCTAGTATTATAGTCCAAGGGATTGGAACACAGATGATCCATCCTATAGGAGAAGTTGATCTACTTTTGAGACTACACCAACAGTATTATCCAGCCACCTTTTTAGTGTGTAAAACTGAAAGCACTGGAGCTTGGAATGGAATTTTATTAGGTACAAGTCTTTTAGCTACTCTACCTATAACAATAGACCTTTCTTCATCACATTTAAATCTTAAAGAAGAGGATAACGAAATAAAAGTTAAAATCTTTGCCAAGTTAGGAAGTTTCTTTCTCATGAATCAAGATGAAAAGATAACTACGAAAGACAGAATGATTAATAATCATAGAAAAGATTTCATAGATAATTCCAATGTGAATAATAAGTTTAAATTAAACAATTACAGTGATAACTGTAAACCAGTAATTAATAAAGGCTCCATTGAAAAGCCTACACAGAGATTAATTAATAAAGGCTCCATTGAAAAGCCTACACAGAGATTAATTAATAAAGGCTCCATTGAAAAGCCTACACAGAGATTAATTAATAAAGGCTCATTGGAAAAGCCTACAAAGAGAGTTATTAATAAAGGCTCATTGAAAAAGCCTACAAAGATAGAAATAAATAAAAATAATGTTGTTCTTCAAGAGAACAAAGAAAATTCACAACTTCCTCCAGTAGAGGAAGGACCTTTGATAGCAGATGAAGAAATAGAAGTTCAATTGCTATTAATAGAAGAAACAATGGCACCTGCTCAATCTTATGGTTATTTGAAAGTCAGACCTGAGAATAAAAGAGATTTGAAACTGGAAAAGAAGTGTTTAATAACACCTGCTTTTTCCTTAGGGCCATTATATTTTGCAAATACTGTATGCCCAGTAAGAAATAATGAAGTTATATTGAGTTATATTAATTTAAGTGACAAACCTTTTTATTTAAGAAGAAATAAATATATAGGGAAGTGTCATCCTATTTTAAAAATTAATGAAAAAGAAGATTTTAATAAAACTGTAACAGTATCTACAGAAAATAAGCAAATAGGATCTACTTGTATAGTAACCTGCTCAGAAAATCTGTCAGATAAACAGTTGAAAAATGCATACAGAGAGATTATAACAGATAATTTAAGTAAAGAAGAGGCAGATGTCTCTATTTTACAGAAACCTGAGCATTTAGAAGAACTTCTGGATTTGTTAATGGAATACAAGGACGTCATTGCTTTAGATGATGATGCAGTTCCTGTTTGTCCTATACAGAAGTTTGAAATAGAACTTACCCCAGATGCTCCAAAGATCATTTTTAGAAAACAGTATCGTCTCCCACATCGCTATTTGGAAGACATAGATAATTTTACAGATGCAGCTTTAAAGAAAGGATATATTAAAGCTTGCTATTCGCCACATAGTTCACCTCTACTGGTGGTGGCCAAAAAGAATTCAAACAAACCTCGTGTTTGCATAGACTATAGGTACCTGAACTCTTTCAGCGTCCCAGATGTGTACCCATTGCCCTCAATAGACGAGATATTTTCGTCCCTAGGAGGCAGTACCATTTTTACTAGTTGTGACTTAATAGACGCGTACCATTCCCTCGAAGTCGAGGAGGAAACACAGAAATTAATGGCTTTCCGTACCAGGAAAGGATTATTCTGCCCAACCAGATTATTATTTGGGCACCGAAATGCCCCAAGTACCTATGCTAGAACGATGCAAGTCGCGTTAAACCATTTATTAGGACCTATTGCCCAAGTGTATTTAGATGATGTCTTAATAATGGGAAAAAATAAGGCAGAACATTTTGAAAACTTAAAGAAAGTATTTACTGCGTTTAGAGAAAACAAATTGAGAGTTAAATTGACAAAATGTCACTTTTTACAGACCTCAGTATTGTACTTAGGATTTAAAATAGGAAGAGACGGAATTTCACCAGATCCAGCGAAGATAGAATCGATGAAGAGTTTCGTCCCTCCAACAAGTGTTAAAGAAACACAATCCTTATTAGGATTTTTCTCGTATTTTCGCTTTTTAATTAGTGATTTTGCACTAATTGCGAAACCATTATATAACTTAATAAAAAAGAATGTTAAGTTTGAATGGAAGGAAGAACACCAAAAAGCATTTGAAATTGGTTGTTCAACCTCAGTTAACTTTTCCAGATTATTCCAAGCCATTCTTTATAGGTACAGACGCCTGTGACTACGGAATAGGAGGAGTACTTTACCAAATGTCGGACGATGGCAAAGAAAAGCCATTATCGTTCGTTTCAAGAGTGTTAAGAGGCAGTGAACTAAACTATGATACCATAGAAAAGGAATGTTTGGCTGTTGTCTTCTCACTTCAGAAGTTTAAAAATACGGTGTTTGGTTACGACATCACCATATTAACTGATAACCAACCTCTGTGCTTTATCTTCCGTAATAAGCAGCAGACTGGACGGTTGGCCCGGTGGAATTTATTTGTTAATAGTTTTTCACCAACTATAAAATATAAGACGGGAAAAACAAACATACCGCCTGATTATTTGAGCAGGCACCCAGCAAAAGCTCCAAACGTTTATTTCTTTAAAGGAGAAAAGAAACCAATGCTACCAAGAAAAGATTTTATTTTAACGAAAGAAACTTTTAATAGGGAACAAGAAAATTGCCCTAGATTAAAAGAATTAGTTAAGTGGGCTAAAGAAAACCCTAATACTTATCCACACATTTTCCATAAGAAAGTGTTGTACTATGCAACTAGAAAGGAACCTTATGTAATACAAGTACCAGATAGCATGATCTACTCAGTTATAGATCATTGCCATTCTTCACTTGGAAGTGGGCATGGAGGACAGCAAAGGACTGAAAAACGAGTTAGAGAAAGATACGTTTTTCCTCATCTGAGTAAGTTAGTAAAGGAGTACTGTTCCCAGTGCGTGTCTTGTGCTAAGGTTAAAGGTCCTAGACCTCCAAAAGCAGAAATAAACAGATGGCCTCTTCCTTATACTCCGTTTTCCAGAGTATAGGTAAACTTCCCACATGTTCAATTTCGGGTGCCAAACACATTCTCGTATTCAGAGATGTTTTGACCCGTTACTGCGAGTTAGTCGCCTGTAAATCAAGAACAAGCCAAGAATTTGCTCAAGCTTTACAAGAAAGAGTAATATGTCGGCATTCGAGCCCAGAAATTTTAGCCTCGGATAATGCCCCAGAATTTACCTCAGCTGCCTTCAAAGAGCTATGTAAAGCTTGGAGGATAAAAAAGGTTAATATTCTGCCCTACTGAAGCGGGCGCACGAAAAACGCGAGCGTTTCACGATAAATGCGAAACGGTTAAAACACCCAACGAAAGCAACTTTCTGGAACGTGAAGCGGCACTG